>JADRCH010000149.1:4650259-4729313 GCA_019843965.1 Rhynchomys soricoides | reverse complement strand
ACTGGGATAAAAACTACTAGAACTGTTGCCATTTATCATTTTTGGTGTTATTCAAATTATATAACCACACTGCAATATTTTCTGTAGGCTGCTCCACCGATTCTGCAATCAAGAACTGGAAGCAACTGGATTCTTCTGATATACCATGCCTGACTTTCTACCAGCAGAGTTCTGAGAAGGAGAGAGCAGTGCTAAATGTTGTCCCCAGTAGGCAAGCAGGAGTTCAGTCAAGTACCAACATGTCTGCTGACTGCTGCGCAACCCTTTTCATCCTTTTGCCTTGGTTCCAACGTCAGAAAAAGAATATGTCATCAACTTCACAGAGGTGATAGTATTAAGAATAAGAAAGTGTATGTGCAAATTGCTTTGAAGTGCCCAAGATGATTTTCAAGCTCCAGTTTTCCTTGTCTGTTATCACTATTATGATCATCATCATGGCCATGAAATTACTTACAGAAAAAAAAAAAAAAAAGTGATGCTATTTTAACCATCAGATGCAAAGGTTTCCTTGGTGAATGTTTATATTGTGGGTTGTTGAGATAGTGGTTTTTCTAAGTCATCGTACTTCTAAACAGGTGATTTAAAACTCATTTTGTTGTTTGTTTACTTATTTGATGAGACCGTGACTTTTCTGTAGCCTAGGCTGGTGTCATGTTTGCTATCTTCCTGTCTCAATCTCCTGATGACAGCATCAGCATGAATCATCAAAGCAGGCTTAGAATGCTTTTGAAGCATTTGTTTTTTAATTAAATGTAGGAAATAAATAGAACATGAAAATGAAAAAAATAATCCTGTTAGTTCCACTGACTAAGGCAAATTCAATACTTTAGTCTATTTTATTTCAAAGATAGTTTTAACCCTTGAATAATTTTAGTATAACTTTATACTATGTTTATACCATACTACACTCCTAAGGCTACAGCCATTATGCTCTTTTAAGTTTGTTTTAACAAAAATATTTTTGTCATTGATAATTAAATCAACTCTGAATGATATATCATATTATATAACTTATGCTGTACATTTTGTTCCTTATATATGTATGTAACAATTGAGCATTATAAAATCCACCTTGAATTTAAATGTTGATAAGAAATGACATAATCAATAGGCTTATTTTGAATAATTCTAGATTATTACATTAGTCATTGGATTTACTTTAGCATTTTCAAGATTGAAGTCCTACATTTTTTTATGTACCAGAATTTCTTTATTACAAAAATACTTGACAAATTTAGACTTTTCTATGAGCTGCTTATCATTTATGACAACTTTCTTTGTAAGATAATAATTATTGTGCATATTTTTACTATGTATAATTAACTTTTTATAATATTATTTGACTTCAACAAAGCAGTAAGTTCATTAATATTCAAGAAGTTTTGTCACCAATATAACATGACTGACTTTTCAGAACTTTAAAATAATTAGTTAGAATAATAGCTGCCAAAAATGCTCAGAATGCAATCTATTTGTAAGTTGGAAATGTGCTGTACTTAAATGTTTTGTATCTTCTTTGTTCCTTATAAGGAATAATCTTTGAATTCTGAGAACTACTACTGTAATAAGTTAAAACACCACTGGGTAGATTAATTTTAAACATTTATGATGACTTTTAAAATCTAATTACCCATTTCTGAAATATAAGCCTCTCCAAATTTTATTTTTCATGAAATATGTACAGAAAGAGGTTGTTTCTTATTATAATCAGAATATATTTTATCTTCCCATGCCCCACTAATGTCTGACAAAATCTTTAAATATCCAAAAACCAAACCAAAAAGACAATAAATTATACCTTTTACACCTGGGGTGATAGGAGGGTAGATCTTTATTTCTGAAATCTCATAACAGCTTAAGAAACTAGAGATTAGTATTTGCTTTTGAGAGCATTTTGATCACACCCAAAGAAAAGTTATTTCTGCATATTAGCCAATATGTTCTTAAGCATTTTTGCTTAGTTTAATTTGTACATATAACATGAGTATTATTTTAAGTAGCTGGCTACCTCTGGGTTGGGTATTTTTACTGATGCCAAAACAAAACCTAAAGAAAGCTAATGAAAAAAGAGAGCACATTTCCAAGACACCCCTGTGGGGTCAATTATCACCTAAAAATATTTATATCAGCTGTCACATAGTGCCAAGTTAATCTTTCTAACACTTTTATTAAATCAGTTCTTTGACAAAAATTTCTTGACAGATTTTAAGTAAAATATATTTGTTAACTATTTTAAATCTATCACCAACAGATTTTGTCTTACCTATTGATATGTCTACATACTAAGACCAAAAAATATCAAATTTTATACAATTTCATGCTTATTATTCTGGTGAAATATTATTTCCCATTACACGTACAACTTTACTATTGAACATATTTTCTGTACACTATCTTGCATTTTCTTCTAAGTCATATTGCATTCAATGTCATGTTTTTCATATATAAGTTACCCAGTTAAATTACTAAAATAGTACTTGTCCCATTTAGAGACTAAGAGGAGGAAGAGGCCAAATTGGAAGAGATACCTATAACAAGGCACTCAGTTTAGTACACTAATATGACAATACCATGCCTGGAGAAACCACAATATTATCCTCTGACAGACTTATATAAGCCCATGAGACATTAAAAATTTTGAGAAAATCTTTCCAAAGTCAAAATCTCTAACCCACTAGTTTACATCTCCAGAGTTATGGTAGCAGATATGTAGTTATGATCCTTTAAGTCTGGTTAATGGATTACTCCTGGTGGTTTACAGTATTTTTCTTCCAAAAGATCACACACAGTTGAATTATCATTACAGCGCTGACACTGATTTTGGATAATATTGGCAACTATATAGGAAGAAGTGTCTGTAGAAATACATGTACAGAACTCATTGTTCCCAGTAGTATCTTGCCTTACCCATGAAGAGAAATGAGTTAACATGTCTCTTTCACAAAATTTTTATGAGTGATCTGAGTGTGTTTGGTGTCCTCAAGTACTCATGGAGTCAAAACAGGAGAATTGTAAGTCACTGAGCAACCTGAGCTACATAGTGAGACTCTATCTCAAACAAAGTTAAAAAAAATTGTGGAATTGTAGTTTAGTGGAAGAATAATTGAGTTTGTAAATTTTAGCATTCTGGACAACCCATAAGTATCCCCTATATCATCTTATTTAGTCTTCATAAGAATGAGTAATAAATAAATTGAATCAGCATGATATATGTATATGCTATTGTATGCTTTACTTTAAATTATAATTAGGTATTATGTGTTATCAATAAACTAAATTCTAGAAATTGCTAGACTTAGAAAATAAATGCTAAGAGGTGTGTCATACAACTTGCAGGTTAGTGGTAAAAATAAAAAGCAAACTAATTATATAAACAAATACCTACTATTTACAATTAACTTGTGGTTGATGGGAGACCATTTTTCCTCATAGAATCACTCATTTCATCCACAGGCTAGGTAATTTTGTGAGTTCAATAGTATGAATTTGATTTTATACCTTATTTAATTAAACTTCATAAGCTTAATTGACCTTAGTCAAGGATATAAATATGAACTAAGAAATAATGCCTATTGTGATCACTATTGTATTATTAATCATTCAGATCAATAGGAAATGAGTAACAAATGTTTACTCATAAGAACATGTGTGCGTTTGCTCCTATGGGAATCATTTTAAAGAAACAATAGTCACTATCAATTAAAAAACTGATTATAAATTTTCTTTCTATGTTAACTCTAAATAAACAAAGTTGATAACTTTTACTCGAACTAACTATATATCTTTACATGTTCTTAGTCTCATAAAATAAATCACGGGAGAAGAAAGTGACTATCTAGAACTGTTTTCTGAGGAGACAAGAAAGTTAAAAAGGGCCAGAACTTAGAGATCACGAATGGTCATGTCAACAGAAATATGAATATCTTGAGGCAAGGAGAGGGAAGTACATGTAATTAAAATTAGGGACTGAAGGAGTGAGGGAGTGTGCATCCGCAGAGAGGCAGCAACGGTGGCAACTGGACTGCCCCCCCCCCCCCCGCATATACTCCTGGAGACTGATCCACCAACCAAGGAATACACATGGAGGGACCCATGGTGCTGGCCACATATGCAACAGAGGAGGGTCTTGTTAGACATCAGGGAGAGGAGAGGCCCTTGGGCCTGAGGGTGCTAGATCCCCCAGTATAGGAGAATGCAAAGGAGGGAAGACAAGAGTGGGTGGGTGAATGAATACCCCATAGTGGAAGGGGGAGGGGGAAGGAAATGGGGAGGATCTAAAGGGGAGATCTGGAAAGGAGGAAACATTTGAAATGTAAATAAAGTAGGAAAAAAATTAAAAGGTGCAGTCATTCATAGCATTTGTAGACGTAGAGTTTAGAATTTAGATTCAATTTTTAAAGTTATGGGAGAATACTGACAGGGCCTAAGCCGGGAGCTGAGCTGACTTACACTGCTTAGAGATTCAAGGGTGGGCGTGGAATAAGACGTAGGAGTTGGGCTAACCAGAAATAATATTTTGTTTTTCTATATAAAAAGCTAGTAGATACAGAGACAAAATACACATTTTATCTGACATCATGTAAAATATGGCATGACTCAGCATAAAAATAATAAAAAGATTTAAAAAAAAAAAAAGGCAAACTCAGTGCACTATCCCCACACAACACACTTATATGGGGAGAAAAGTGGAAGTGAGAGATGGAAATGAAGTAATCATAAATCCTAGGTTTCTCTTAGATTTATCTGCTGTCTAGGGTCTCTTATTTAGCTGCATACAATGTAATGTTGATCAAGAATAACTGAAGCTATGTAATATGAGTGAGACACCAAACAAGAGAAGCTGTAGAGCTAGGTTTTTAAGGTTCATTTCTACTCACATGGAAAGAGACACTAGTTTTATTTCCAAAAGAGGAAATTTATTCAATCTTTTTCTGCTGTCTCTTGTTTTCATCAAATCTGAATGGGTGATTTGGATTTAATTTGGATTTAGTAAATTGATATTGAGTAACATTTGCTTTACACAATTAAGGCAGGCAAAAGACAATCTTAAGAGAAGCATCATCCTAAAAAGGAATTGTGCCTGGAAGTCCCCTCGGCCTACACATTGGTTTCTCTTTGTTTCCCATCAACAAGGAAGGTAACACTGTTATTGCCTAGGTTTTTACACTGTGATCCAAAAAAGAGTGAGTTTAAAAAGGTGCACTATCTCTTTCTTAGTTGGCATATTGATCCCAAACACTGCAATGATAACTTATTAAGTGGATATAAAGAAGGTGCTTTCTGCAAGAATATCCACATTAAGAGAGCATTTGGTGGTTCTTGTGTTACACTGTTTTCTACTTGAAAGGATAAGTTCCTTTCTGGGGAATCTACGGCCCCAGCTTCTCATCCCAAATCTAAGTTGTGTTGTCAGTAAAGGAATGTAGGTGCCTGGGTTGCTTGTTCTTGTTTGCTGTATGTTCCGTGTCTTCATAAAAAGATGTCACAATAATATAGATATATAAAGATAAACTGACGTTTGGGACATAAACATGAAGCAGACATGCAAGACAAATGCAAAAATCAGCTATTTTCAAGCAAAGAGTACAGCACATCTTATCTAAGTCCTTTCATTCTACAAGAAAGATGTTGCAGGTCTCCTTAAAAATGAAACGACGTTCAAAACAGAGAAGAAAGGCAAGGCATGGATTTGGAGAATGAGGGAGTGAAAGAGACATGAAGTAAGTTCATACTGAAAAGTGGACAAGTGACAGGTCCGATCTCCCAGTTTGGGGAGAAACAGGAAAGAAAAGAACCTGTGGGTATCAAACTCGCAAAGGATGTTCTTGTTCACCAATACCAGGATTATCCCAGTGAACTCAAGCCAAATAGCCTTGACAGTAATTAGCTCTAGTACTTTGACAGATCATTATGAGCACATTAGCAGGGCATTAGTGAGAATTACCCATTTTTCACACATCGATTAGATGCCATGGTTGGATCATTACTCTATTGGTACCTAATAGCTGTAGTCTAACTAGCTCTTTTTTTTTTTTTTTTTTTCCAGATGAGCTTTGTACCTGTTAACCTCGTACAAAACCACATAAAGTGATTTTGTTAAACTAAATAAGGTACAAACACATTTCACATCTTCAGGAAGAAATTCATTAATCAAGCAAGAGAATCACTTGGCTCATCTCTGCCCCACAATGTACACTAATCTGCCGTCTTCCTCTGCCTACAGGAGCATGCCCAGTAGTCTATTGGATGAAAAACCTCACAGCCATAAGCATGCATACTATTCTCAGCTATTTCCTCTTCTCTTACCTCACAAGTCAACTCAGGATGAAGTCACTTCTCACATTATTGCTATTACTCTGAGAAACACTCTTTCATCTCATCCATTTCAGTCTCCAATTCCTTGACTTATGGAAGCACCAGCTCAATTATTTTGTGAAGCAGTCACCTAAAAAATTCCAAAAGCATAAGCCAAAGACATACCGACCTACTGCCCATACCCAACCCAGTCAACATAGGATTTTTAGAAGCACCACTGGGGAATCTATTTGTTTAGGGTTGCAGGTAAGTCTGATGCCTAACGAGGTTGGTAATATTGCATTCTTGAATCTGTATTTCAGGATCATTAGCATATAGCACAGTGAGGTGATGTACAATGAGTAGTAAAGTTACCCTAGCACTTGGATTATGCTCAATATTTAGGAGAGACAGATGGTGCATTGTTTTCACCACATGTGAACAATCTAAAGATCCTAAGCAGAAAAAAGGTAACTGAGGGGGGTGTTTTGTGATTTTTTTATTTCTCCTTTTCTTACATATCCCCACCTGTCCACCCACATGGAAAAAAGTGCTTTTGAGCTACATATTTTAGAAAGTATGATTCTTTTACACTGTTTTAGGAGTGATGCAACTTTTATATTTTCCTAATCTAATGATGTCCAGAATAAACACCCAAGGCTAAACTCCAGCCTTCCATTTTGCATGTTTATTTCCAAAAGGCATATGTCAAAATAGCACCAGCTAGAATTCATGAAATGAATTATTGAGGTGATTTAAAGACAAACAGGGGTGTGAATAAGTCAGAACCCAGCTTCTTTTATTGCCACAGAAAACTCATGAAGGAATGATGAAAAGACAAAACCAAGTACCCAGAAGGAATCATGAAAAATCTTATTTACATAACTTTCCAAAGAGTCTAAAATTGAAATGATCCACACATATTTGGTCATGATAGTTCCTGTCTCATGTATTTCAATAGTCCTCATATAAAAAGTTGGCAGGATTTCTTTTCATTTTCTTCAAGCTTCAAGGTGTTATTACTTTATGAGGCAACTCAATAGAAAACAGAGGGAGGTGTACCCTACATGATGCCAGCAGAGGAAGGCGGAGCCTTGCATTCCAAGAATTTATTTTTGTATCATTATCACTACTTGAGAACACTCATAAAAGAGCAAGAATGATAGTAAATGTTACTTTACCAGGGCCAAATTGGATTTCATATCAAAGGAAGTTGCTGTATAGGGGACTTTCAGGCTATCCAGCTCCACATGAGTACTCTCACTATCTGTATACCTCTTAAATTTGCAGATGCAAATTGAAGGACTCATACAGGTTTCAGGTTGTATCTATCTTCATATTCAAAGACACCTGCAACTCTCCTTACATTTTAGGATCCCTTTAATGTTGTTGCTGTTTATTTTTAATAAACAAAATGTGTAGTTTCATTGGTGAATCTAGGTGGAGCAAGTATTTTTAAAATGAAAGAATGTTTCGGGTCCAGTTTATTGCATTATTTTTATATAAAAATAAGCAAAGGGAGATTAGTTTTGATGGTTTTCTAAATATATGTAAGTTGTAACTTTTGAAAATGTGTAAAATTAGGCTATGAAAAATTACCATTGCTATTAATTAAACTACTACTACTACCACTAGCACTAGCACTACCACTACCACTACCACTACCACTACCACTACTACCATTTTTCTACAACTTACCTTAGGCCAGAGAGTTGGCTAGTGACCTTACATGTGTTATCTTATTGAAACCACAAGGAATTTGAGGAGGATTTTGCTGATCTCTACCTTATTTTAGAGATGAGAAAACCCACTCTAACAAAAAGCCAAGATCCCAAAGTAGGGAAACCTATAGAGGCTGTAATCCATTTAATTTGGAGGCCCCTAAGCTTGTAGTAAAAAGTTAGTGCTAGAATCACAGTAGATATTGTGGTAGAGAGGTTAAATTTATGACATGTGGGTCATAAGAGTAAGAGGAGGTTATGATAGAAAGGGTGATGGACACTAAGAATGTTTGAAAAATCCACATGGAAATCTATCATTTTATAAGCTTCCTAAACTCTTTCTTTCTTTTTCTGTCTCTCTCTGTCCCTCTGTTTCTAGCCCTCTCTTACACACACACACACACACACACACACACACACACATTCATAAAACCAAACAGCAAAAATTGGTATGAAAAATTCTTTCTCTCTCTAATAAATATTATATTTGGCTACAGAACTAATTTTTCTGAACTGTAGTTCTCACTTTAAAAGGAAAAAATATCTTTTCACTTTACTTTAAGCTATTATAGGTAGATATTTCAAAATACCCATATCCTATTGGCTACTAAACATTGCATGTTTCCAGAATACTCATATAGTAGAAATTATTCTTCCATTTAGTGCCCCTTTCCATACAGGATCCTCCTAAGCTAATATGATCAGGAAAAACTTAACCTAGAGAGAGGTACTGAAATGTATCTTGAAACATAACTGGAACCTGAACAGTTTGAGCTAGAATTGTGCTGAAAGAGAGGGGAGAACCTAAGATTTGTCTGATCAAAAGACATGGATGAAGACAGGAGAACTAGAGTTTGTTTAGGACAAAACACTTAAATGCTGTATAGAATGGAGGAGGAAAACAGTTTAGAAAAGAAAGTTGCAGTCACATGATGGATAATGTGAGCATCAGGTTAAGGAGTCTTGGTTTCATTTATAATTTGTTTAATTAATGGTTTCTAATAATAAAATATTGTCATAAGTAATATTTAATCCATAATTAAAAGTAGGGCTTCGCAGGCAGAATAGATGGAGTGTACAATGCTGGAAGCAGTGACTAAAGGAAAAGAAGAATATAGACAGAGAGTTACCAAAAGTAGGCCACACTACTAATATGGAATCATTACAATTGGGTAGATCATTAGATATTTAATTTCTAAGTTTAGGTAGAAAAGATCCATAGTATGTCTTATAAAGAAGTGTTGAAAAAGTCTAGGTTGCCAAAGCACTACAGAACTAGATAAAAAGTTCCATAATTAGAAACTTCCTATATAATAGGAGAATGATCTTCAAATGCAAGTTTGATTGGAATCTAATACAGAGACTACATAAAGTATCACGAAAGTTGTACATAAACACACAAAAGCTGAAATTGTTGAATCAGTAAATGGGCTAATGAAAGAAGTAGACAGTTTTCACAAAAAGAAATGTGCGTTGCCAATAAACATCTGAACAGGTGTCCAATATTCTTTTTTTTTTTTTTCCCCAAGACAGGGTTTCTCTGTGTAAACCTGACTGTCCTGGAACTCGCTCTGTAGACCAGGCTGGCCTCGAACTCAGAAATCCACCTGCCTCTGCCTCTCAAGTGCTGGGATTAAAGGCGTGTGCCACCACTACCCGGCCAATATTCTTAATTATGAGGAAAATACGAATTAATATTCCTTTAAGGGTCTATCTTATCTGAATCAGGATGGCTATAAACAAAAAATATTTTCTCTCAAATGCATGTGTGTGTGTGCCTCTGTGAGTGTTTGTATGTGTGTCTGTGCTTCTCTCTCTCTCTCTCTCTCTCTCTCTCTCTCACTCTCTCTCTCTCTCTGTGTGACTAAACTAGGAAGGTGAAGTTCTAGCTTGCTTTCTATTTCTGTAATGATTCCTATGATGAAAAGAATCTTGTGGGAATGTTGTTTTATCTTACAGTGTTTGTAGTCCATCATGAAAGAAAGTTAGGGCAGGAACTCAAGGCAAGGCAGGATTCTGGAAACAGAAACTGAAGCAGAGATGACTAAGGAAAGTGGCTTACTGTCTTGCCTTCATTGCTGTCACATTTGGCTTTGTTTAACAACCCATGTCCATCTTTCTAAGAATGGCACACTCAGAGTAGGTTGGACTTTCCAACACTAATCATTAATCAAGATGTGTTTCCCAAATTTGCTCGATGGAGACATTTTCTCAATAGGGTCAATCTCTTCAGAGATGACCTTGGCTTGTGTCACATTAAAACAAAAAAAAGAAACAACACCAAAACAATATAGTAGATAATGACAGGGTAGAAAGTGATCTTTAGAAGGAGGAATACAGGAGAAATATATGTGTAATCAGAAAGGATGGGAAATTAAGTGGGGAAAGAATGTGAACCATCTGGAGGAATATTGGGAGGAGGAAGTGGGGAACCAATGAGTAGGAGCACAGCAGAAAGAAGCATTATGACAATGCTATGGTGAAACCCATTACTTTTATGCTAACCTAAACCATAAAATACAAAATAAACACCTTCCAATGTATTGCGGAACAAATCTTCTATCCTACTGAAATTTTGTAGCTTTCAGTTCAAACTTCCTCACCCCCCTGATATACCACCATATTATCCATGGTAACTACCATTATGTTCACTGCTTCTATATGATCAAAGCTTTAGGCTTCATATATGAGTGAATTTCTACAGTAGACTATTATGTTTTGCTAATTTCACTTATTATTCTCCATTTTCATTTAGTGTTCTCTCTCTCTCTCTCTCTCTCTCTCTCTCTCTCTCTCTCTCTCTCTGTGTATGTGTGTGCACATGAGTGTGCGTGAATGTGTGTATACAATGGTTACATATGTGGATGTGGAAGTCAGAGGTCAACATTGCCTATCATTCTCAGCTACCATTCCAAGATTTTATTTTTAATTATTTATTTATTCTTCTTTCATATATTACATCCTGACCACAGTTTCCCCTCTTCTATCCTCCTGCTCCTTTCCTACCACCTCCCCATCCACTCTTCCTCCCTTACTTTTCAGAAACAGTCAGGCATCCTATAGCTATCAACCAAACATGGCATGACAAGTTGCAGTAAGACTAAGGACCTCCCCTGGTGTTAAGGATGGACAGGGTAATCCTGTATGAGAAAGGGTCCCAAAAGCAGGGAACAGTCAGTGACAGTTCCTGCTCCTACTGCTGGAAGTTCTATAAGAACTAAACAACTGTAAAATATTTACAGAAGGCCTAGGTAAGTCCCATATAGGCTCCCCAGTTGTTGGTTCAATCTCTGGGAGCTCCTATGAGCCCTAGTTAGTTGGTTCTGTGGATTTTCTTGTGGAGTCTTTGACTCCTCTAGCCCCTCCAATTCTTTTTCCCAATTTTCAACAGGATTCCCCGATCTTCACCTAATGAAGGAGTCTGTATCTGTTTCCCTCAGTTTCTGGATGAAGACTCTCTGATGACAATTGAGGTGGACACCAATCCATGGATATAGCAGAGTATCATTAGGAATCATTTCATTGACTTTTTTTTTTTTTCCCAGTCAAGTTTGGCTCGATACTAGGTCTTGGCTATCTGGCTTCTGTCATTCCAAGGTTGTAAATATGTGAGCATCTAAGTAAGAATAACATTGGGTTTGTTTGTTTGTTTGTTTTGTTTTTATTTTGTTTTTTTATGGTTTGGTTTTGTTTTGTTTGAGATGGGGTCTCTTACTGGACTCTGGGATTTCCTGATTCAGTTAGGCATACTGGCCATTAAACTCCAGGTATAGATCCATGTCCACCTCCTAGCACTAGGATTACAAGTATGCAAAACTATGCCTGACTTTTTTTACATGGGTTCTGGGGTTCAAATCAGGTCTTTAACTTTGCACACCAAGCACTTTCCCAATAGATCTATCTCCTACGATCATCCCAACTTTGTTCTTATTCGTAAATGAATGAAAATGAGTTCTATATATAAAATTAAAAAATTCAACAGAGAAGAGGCTTTTGCTAATCCCTGTGGAAAATATGGAGAGCAAGATTTTAAATATGTGAGCATCTCAATGTGAAGGTAAGCAACACTGGGATTTCCCAGTGGAAATATAAAAATAACACAGGAACTGAGACCGAATACTGACACATCATGTATAACTATATAATGTAGATATGGAAACAGATACAAGTTTGATGTCTCTGAGAGACTTATGTACTTTCATAATTTCAAATAAAAACAGAAGGTAAAAACAGATATAGGACAGATCCTCCAGTGGATTGGTGTGGAGAGGGTAATATCCTCCATTGGTTGTGTAAGGGAAGGGTAGGGACATGGGGTATTGTAGACAAAGAAGGAGTAGATGTGACAACAAGATTGTGGTACTGAAGCAAGTACTGCAGTAATACAGAGAGAAACACTGAAACCAGCTGGGTAAGAAATTTGGAATTCATTAAGAGAATGTATATATTGACTCTATTTTTCAATATCTTAAGAGAACTTGTGGTTAATTCACCTGAGAATAAAGGCGAAGAAAGAGGTGCTGAGTGTTTCCATTCAGCTCTGGATAGTCAACTACCATTTGCCTCTTTACAGCACTGAAGTATTTATATCCACAGCTTCGTCTGCTTGTCAAAGACACACTGCTCTGCCATTGGCTGATTCTAACTAAAGGGCTTTGTACTTTCATAAATCTTTCTAATGAAAATGTGTGCTGTGAGACATACACACACATCACTGGATGTCATCAGAAAGCTCTGGAGGTAGATTGTACAAAAATATATGTTTCCCCCTCTTCTAAAGCGGCCACTCAATTCATGGAAAGAATCACTGTATATTTCATTCTCTGCTCCTGACTCTCCAATAAACAAACAAAAAAAAAAGATTACAATATTTAAAATCTGTGTTTGAAGGTGATGTCAAGGTAAGCTGTTAAAGACAAGAATAGTCAATTTACTCTTCATGGCATATATTGGGACCACAGCTCTGCACGTTCTGAGCATCAAAAAATTTAAGTAAATCAAGAATGGCTAAAGGGAGTACTGGCAGTTATGAAGGGTTCTCTCTCTCCCTCCCCCCCCTCTCCCTCTCCCTCTCTCCCTCTCCCTCTCTCTCTCTCCCTCTCTCTCTCTCTCCCTCTCTCTCCCTCTCTCTCTCTCTCTCTCTCCCTCTCTCTCTCCCTCTCTCTCTCTCTCTCCCTTCTTGCTTTCATCTTCCTCTTCTTTCTTCTTTTCTTCTCCTTATCCTCCTCCTTCTCCCCATTCCTCTGTTCTCCTCCTTCTCCCTATTCCTCTGTTCTCCTCCTTCTCTTCTTCCTTACCCCCTTTTTTGCTTGTTTTATAAAGAGATGAGTTAACAGAGGATATGTTAGGATAAAGTTGTAGGAGACTGAGCCAGGGAAAAGGCAGGTACACCTGCAAATTTCTGGAAGCAAATTGCTAAATGAAAGCAAAAGAATCAGGAAAGAGATCCATGTTTCTCACTGCAGATGCTGTACTTGTGTCTTGGAGGGATATTAAAGAACTTTTTAGCAGTCAGACAGGATGCTGGGACTTCTCCCCTGACCTTGGGCCAAGACAGTCTGATTTTAGCTGGAGGCAAATGTAATCCATTCTACAAGCAGATGGTGTACAGGAAAAAATGCAAACATAGGCTCTCTAGTGACCCCTCCAAAATCTAGCCAAATTCCAGCTGTGGTAGGATAGAAAAGACATGGTAGGACAGATTCTAGTGAGTGTAAGAAAGTTGACTCTAGACCACAGAAGACACTGTCTACTAGGATGGTTGGTTAATAAAAATCTGGCCATAGTGTTGCTGGCTATGCTGTTGCTGGCTAAGTGAACACTTATTTTCACATTTTAAAAATGTTTTAGCTCTTAAGTCTTTCAGATCACCTATGAATTCTCCTTGTAAAATAGATCTCTGTACATTGTCTATATTACATATATCTTATTCCTCTGGTGATAACAAAATGCTGTGGTAATTATGCATTTCTTGTTTCTTGTAATGGACTACTTGAGAGCTAGGAACTACATTGCTAAATTTGGTCCTGTGAATTACCAATGCATGGCAAGATTACAGAAAAAGACTTAACAGGAGGAAATTCATTTCTGGACATAAATCAAGGGTGAAATACACATTTGAGTGTAGTGCCTTTGAGCTTTCACTAGTAGCTAATGCCAGCTTTGAACTTAATATTAATATGTTTTCTGTGCTAGTATTCTCTAATGACTCCTCAGCATAGACCATACTGTCAATAAAACTATTACTAATTATGGGCATTTAAATAAAAACACTAATATTTCTGAAGTATAGAACTTTCTTCACTTCCCAGAAGCTTAGATTTAATTGGATCAAAAAAACTCTAAGAAAAAAAATCAATTTGTTTCCTACATCAAATTGTTTTCAAATATACACTTAGTTTACATTTATGAACATTCGCTGGAACTAAAAGGTTTGAAGATGTTAGCTTTTTCAAATACATAAAATCTAGCCATCATAATAAAGTAAGGAGTAACACAAATAAAAATTTACAGCCAAAGGAAACCATGTGCTGTTAGAGACTGAAGATTTGAACACTTTGTAATGAAATGCCACCATCTTGCTTTTGTAAAATCTGGGAAGAGAACTCACACAGAAAGTAAAATGTGAGTTGAGCCTTCTAAGATGGGACAAGGGGGTTGGGGATTTAGCTCAGTGGTAGAGTGCTTGCCTACCAAGTACAAGGCCCTGGGTTCTGTCCTCAGATCTGGAAGAAAAAAAATAAAAAGAAGTTCAAGATGGAGCAAGATTGACAGTTAGTCAAAAAAAAAAAAAAAAAAAAAAAGAGGCATACAAGCACAATTCAGAAAGGAGATCATATAACAAGTAGCTTGGACAAGGAAGTACCTCTGTATATGTGTGTGTGTGTGTGTGTGTGTGTGTGTGTGTGTGTGTGTGTGTGTATGTGTGTGTGTGTGTGCGCGCGCTATAGGGAATGCACTACCTGAAGTTCCATAGTCCACAGTCTGCTCATTTACATTGTCTAAAGTTTGGAGCTCTTGACAAGTTTAGGATTTCTATCACCCTTAGAACCTTTCAGTCATACTGAGCCAAATTTATACGAAGAAGAATTTTTGATTGGTATGGACTAAGCACTAGTTTTTCAAGTTTTATTCTTGATAAATCACTCTGATGTAGTTCATTATTTTGTGGCTATAATATTGGGATGTCCAGGTCAAGATATCCTTTTTATTTATATTTGTGAGCTATTAAAGTGAGTCGGTAGAGATAATGTTTTATTTATACAATGAATATAAAGCTGAGATGAAATGGACTGTTTCTAATTAGCTTTTGGTATACTGCAATGCTGGTGGCATTAAGAATAGATGAGATTATACATCTGTACATTTGTGTGAGGCCGTAAGGAAGGGAGGCTCCTGCTTATCATTTGCATTTCTCTACTGTTTCAGGAATGCATTCTGGTTTCCAACTGAATATACTGTGGCAGATAGACTAGTGAATCTAGCCTTCTCTAGTGTTTAATACTTCAGTCACATATCTAAGGCACCTGCTATGCAAATGTCTTTGTTTTTTCCTCATATTTTCCTTTCTATTCTGAAGATTTACTTTAACTCTACATTCATCAGATCAAAGGAAAATCGAATAATGGGAACCTTGTTATTTTGACAAACATCCAGTATCTATGTGTACCAGCAGTACACTGAACACATTTGCAAGTGAGAAGTCTTCCTCATACATCAAGGCAACAAAATAATTGTTTTTATACTAATACATAACATTAGCCATGATTATCACCAACCATGAATATCGTCTATAGAGGTCAGTAAAGCATCAAAATCTTGCCCTGTGACCTCTGTTACTCTGATCCCAGGACATATATTCTGGGAATATATCTCTAGCCCAAACAAAGCACCAGTAATATTGTAGCCTAAAAAGGTACATTTGTACCCCAACTTCTAACACACAGCTACTTCTGCATAACAGATGCCACCTTGTACCCCAACTCCAAAACCACAACTGCTTCCACACAATAGATGCTAGGTGGCTGTAATGACTCATGAAAGCATGAGTGAGAGCAATCCCTCATTAGGTTCACTTTCTAATTACCAGGAGTGGACAATTTTAGACAGAAAGGAAAAATCCACAATGAGATTTTTTTGAGGCTTGAAATCAAGTAACATTTTGTTTTGGTTATTGCTTTCTTCTTCCCAGTTCCCCACGACAGCATCTCCTATGTATTAAACTAATGTGTTTTTATTTGCAAAGCCATTACGAGACAAGGCAATCTCTTAGTAAGTTTTAATATGTAATCTTCCCTCCTCATTCCTTATTTATTCCTTGACCATTAGCTTTTATCCAAGCTGTGTGTGCTAGCATACATTCACATTTACATTCACTAGCTATGGGTTAGGAAAGCAACCTCAATCCACTTATTTCTGAATTCTATTGAGAAGTGGGTACTAGCTTTCCACTAGGCAGGAAGTGTCTTTCCTCTTCATCAACACCATTTCCATTCATTTCCATTCTTTTTGCTACCCACTTTTTTCCTATTTTCTTTCACTGGCCACCATACATCAAATGCAGGGGCTCTTATATTTATGTCCTCTACCAAAAATAAAGCAAGAACTTCAAAGAGGCATGAGTGATCTTTCCTGTTTTAATAATTAAAGATGAGTCCACCACAAAGCTTGCTCTGCCATCTCCAGTGCTTGTGTTAGATCAGAAATGGCATTTGTAGTCCCGAAAGAAATATATCAGAGTAGTTCCCACCCTGAAAATGCATGGCAGCGAGCCCAGCTCTTCCCTGGAACCCGCATGTTATAAAAGGGTCTATTTCAAAGTAAGTGTATCAGGAATATGGGGAGTGAGGATTTGATAATGTTTGATAATTCACAATTTAACAGCCAAAGAACGAGGGCTTATTATTAAATGCAAATAAAACGAAATGAAGTCCAGCTGTCAGGGTGCAGATAGAAATTACACAATGCCCATAAGCCACTCTAGAGATCTTAACTACTAGACAGAGCAGGGCTCTGGGAGCTGCCAGCAAGCACAAATCCCTTCTTTGAAGAGGCTTGCACCCTGCATTATCTCCAGAGAAAGACTGAGATTATACAGTCTGCTTGGAGAACCAAGGTATGTCTAGGAACAGGGCAAGTACAGCCACTGCATGGAAGAGGAACCTGTTTTGATTTTTAAAGCATTTTCAAGCTCTTTAGATTCTATTGTTGCTTTCTCCTTCTAGAAGATGATTTTTACAATTCAAAGGAAAACGACTTGTTTGCTTATAGGGTTATTCTAGCCTGCCTAGAGCAAAGGGACATATACTGCTTAACTGAATCAACACAGGCATGACTGCTTCAGAGTAATCATAAGCATGAACTTATAGACATCATAATAACTTAATATTCAAAGTAGCTGCTACTTTTCTTGTATTTACTACTATTTGAAAACAGCGAAAGCATCTTAAGCATATTAAACTCATTTTACAAAGGTTACTTAGGTTACAAAGTATGATGTTTAACATTTCACAGTAAGCATTAAGACTGGGTTTGCAAAGTTGTGGTCATTTACTTAAAAGTATGCCTTAGATGTGTATTCACTAACTGAACACTCACTAGAGACATCTTTCTTCCAATCAAAGTCTTGTTTCTTCTATGTGCATCTGCCCTCAGTGGTCTAAAGTGAAGTTTCTGCATATACATCCCAGAAACATGAGAAGACGCGATCTGCATTTTAAGATATTTATATTGTTCTTACTCAACATCTTCTGAGCTCTGAGTTTCTCACTCCTTCATCTCTACTCAAGTGCTTCATGCTTCAGCAAATGCCACTTCAAATCCTATCTTCTTGGTTGGTTCTTCTTTCAGTGTACAGCACATTTCAGGAGGTACTGTGGTATCTAATATCCTAATCATTCATTCTGGCATTCATGTACTTTGTAGAAAGGACCATATTTATTACTTTAACAAACATTTAATCTTACTTCCTAAGACATCCCATGTGTTGATCATGTGTAGCCAATGGATTACATATTTTGGTAAAGAAGAAGAAAAAGAATACTTTGTAGGTCATGTAGGCTCTGGTATTCTGCTCAACCCATCTCAATCCTTGGTTTCTCAGCTTTTTAATTTGGTCTTCCTCATGAGTCTAATCAGAATATCAAACTTCTTATATCCAAAATACAGCAATCAATCATTTTGTCTCTTAAATCTGCTTATTGGTTTCTCTGTCTCCAGTTTGGGAAGCCCTGTTACTGGGGTTACTCATGTCAACATAGTTGGCTCATCATTCCTCCATACATCATGCCACATCTATAACAAAATCATTTAATTTCTATCATCAAAATAAACCTAGAATATAGTTATTTCCTCTAGTGATAGCAGTGTAATAGCAGTTTTCTTAGGCCACAGTCACTGATATTCTTACAACACCCTCAACACTGTCTCCTTTCTTTCATTATGTATCTTGTAGTCAGTATTAAAAAGGGTCCCAGGTGGTTCTTTGGAAATATAAAACGTGCATGTCACTGTCCTTTTCAAACACCATCAATTGTTCTCTATTTCAGAGTAGGTGTAAAAGCCTTAGCAGGGTGTTATTCTTAACAGACATATAAATCTCTATCGACATTATCCCATTCTGTCTTTGACCTTCTCTTTTCCTTCGTCCACCACTCACTCCACTCTAACCATATTAGACATCCTGGTGGTCTTTGAATTTTCCACACAAACTCTTGGCTTTTCCATTTTCACTTGCTATTCTTTCAATCTGGATTTTTATCAACAATGCATGCATTCTCTCTTCCTTCTTTCCTCCCCAGTCTGAACACACACACACACACACACACACACACACACAGTCCTTTCGTAACTTTCTTCCTTCCTATAACTAATTGCTTGTTGTTCCCAGGGTTGTCTGTTTCTTGACAGTAGGATGCCAAACCTGAGAAGAAGAAGCATGTCTTTCTCACTAAAGCCGTATCCATTGTTAGACAATCACTGGAAATAAAATGGATTCACCTCCACTCTTTTGAAGATTGCACAAATGAAAGGAAGTAAATATTATTCTTGCAAAAATTTTTGTTTTACTGAGTATAGTTGATTAATGATAAAATTACATTTATCTTATGTTTTTAGTAGTTGTGTCTCTCCCATGATTAGATGAGAGGATACAGGCCAACTTCACCCATCAGTTGCCTATTTAACTTTAGAGAAAGCCTGAAATTCTTTGCTTTGGGCACATGTTTGTAAACTTGCTATGATTCTTGCCTTGCTTTATACACTGCTTTGAATTTGTCCCGCAGATTGACTTCCAAACAAGAACTGGATATCTTCCACACAATTTTCTATATCCAGTGGTATATTTATGACATGCAATTTTTAAATAAGTTTGTTCTTCTAGTGGAGAAAAACAAGGAAATAATTGTAAATTATAAATATAAAATGCATAATAATGCTACAATACAGCTTTACAGTGATATGTTATTATCTTGAGCTCTTCAGTCCCTCACGGGTAGCATAGCTTAGTCCATACTATCTTTATAATAAATGTTCACTAAAGAAGATATATTAAAATACACATGTAAATGACTACTGAATGAATTCCCTTTGAGGAAGAAAGAAAGAAAGGAAGATCCTATGAGTGATTCTGTGTGACACAGACGGTCTAATTTTTTGCTAAGTCCTCAGGCATTAGGGATAGTAGAGTTTACAACCTATCAGAAGACTTGTAAAGTATTGTAACAAATTTTAACAAAATGACTCATTATTTGATAAAATTCCAAAAAAAGATGAAGTGTTTTTTTCTTCTCTCTCTCTCTCTCTCTCTCTCTCTCTCTCTCTCTCTCCCCCTCACTCTCTGTGTGTGCGTGTAAAAGAAAGAGGTGGTTCTTAGACTATCTTATAAGTTCTTGGATTATATAATCCTTAGATTATATAGAAAAGTCATGAATGGAATGGAAATGTTTGAAGAACTTTATGAATCTCAGCTGAAAAGAAATGAAGTCCTGGTCCTATAGCTAATTAATAGAGAGCATATATAACATGTGTGATCTTCTGAGCTAAATTCTAGCATAGAAAGGAATCCCAGTGGAGACTATAGGAGCACCAACTCACCCACAAAACGTTAAACCCCAAATCTATCCTATCTACATGAAATGTGGAGATGGAGGATGGAATAGAGACTGAGGAAATGACCAAGCAACAACCAGTCCAACTAGAGACCCTTCCCATGGGCAAGCACCAATTTCTAACACTATTAATGACACTAAGTTATGGTTGCAGACAGAAGTCTAGCATGGCCCTCCTTGGAGAGGCTCCACCTAGCAGTTGACTCAGACTGTTGTAGATACTCCCAAAGCCAAACAGTGGATGGAGCTTGGGGACTCTTATAAAAGAAAAGGAGGAAGGATTGTGGGCCTGAAGGGGATAGGAACTCCACTGGAAGGCCAACAGAGTCAACTAACCTGGACCCTTGGGGCTCTCAGAGACCGAACCACCAACCAAAGAACATACATCAGCTGGACCTAAGCTTCCTAGCACATAGGTAGCAGATGTGCAGCTTGGTCTTCAGGTGGGTCCTGAACAACTGGAGTGGGGGTTATCCCAAAAGTTTTTGCCTATATGTGAGATATATACTTTTATTGGGGCTGCCTTGTCTAGTTTCAGCAGGAGAGGATGCACCTAGCCTTGCAGATTTGATGTGCCAGAGTATAGGTACAACCAGGGGTTGCCCACCTACTCAGAAGGGGGAGGGGGAGAGGAGAAAGGTTGTGGGAGGTTGTGGGAGGGGGGCAAAAGGGTGTGGGTAGATAACAGGATATAAAGTGAATAAATAAATAGAAAGGAAGGAAGAAAAGAAAGAAGGAAGCTGATTAAAGTCTTAAATTTAGAGGGTAACCAGATTTTGACTACCATATCAGTACAAAGAATATATTACAGGTGGACAGTGCTAGAAGTGGCCAATGCTGAAGACTTCAGCTTAGCACTGGAAGATGCTGAGGTTTGGTTCTTAAGCAGAAAGAAGTTCAAAAGCAGGCTTTGGTAAGAATACTTTGTGGAGAGTCTGTCTTTCTATTCTCTAAGAATGACTATTTAAGATTTGTGGAGGCATGGAATGAATTCCTCTTGATCCAAGAATCTATACACCATTGAGCAAAAGCCACTAATCAACAGGACACAGCTCTGTGGGTCACCAAGTCTGACATGTCATACACATCTGGAACCACATCGGCATAGTCAAATTCTGATGGGTTCACTTATGCACTGAGAGATTGTAAAGACAGCTCAACAAGCATGATCCCCGAGTTAGGTGATCAGATGACAAGAAAGGGAAGAGGTGAGCACCAGAAAATACAAAATTTAATTAAATGCTGCATTCTGGCTTAAATGGTCCTTCTTTGCATTATCCTTTGCTAATCTAATAGACAAAGATTAAAACTCAGCGAATACTTTCTAAAATTTCTAAAGAACTCCTGAATATTTTTCTTTTGTTGTTGCTTTGTAATACCAGCATCTTGTTTTCAAGCAATGTTTTCCTTTTTCTCTAGCAGCTTTAGTCCAGCAGATATGAATTCAATTGTCTAAATTTGTTTGTGCTATAATTGATTATCTTTGTATAATCATATACATGAACTTTATATGTGTGTGTTTTTATGTCCTGAGATATAATAATTGTCTTTAATAAACAGAATCAAACCACTTGTTACTCTATGAATCATCTGAGTTCATGTCTCCATTGTCAAAAATAGCAACCCAAAATAGAAAATTCAATTCTGTCATTTCTTAGTAATATACTTTACTAAGACATTATAGAAAACAATTGGTGTCTCATATCTGAAATACACTGTCCATAGCCAAAGCGGTGCCTCAGATAGTAATCATGGGTTTGATTTGAGATTTTACATGTTAGAATTAGATCTAATTTAGGTTAATATATCTAAATATCAACCAGGCAATAGGGAACCTATTCATCAAGATTCCACTTTCAGTTCTCTTATGATCTTGACTCTTCCTGAAAATTATTGTAAAAGGAAGCTGTTGGCTGAGAACAGACCAAATTTGATGTGGAAGCAAGGCTTGTACACATGTAGTTATATCACTCATTAAAAAGAAAACAAAAGATAACACAAAACAAAAGACATGCCTTAGTATCATGGTGAAAATCAGCAAGACTATTTTACAATATGACCAAAAATATCCCAGGACCTTGTTCAAGCAGTACATTCATAATTATGAATGTGTTTCAGTTTACTAACAATTAATTCATTATTTATTCACATCAAGCCAAAATTCATATGTGAGTATACATGCATTCATATTGACTACATATATATTTAGATATACATGAGTGTATATTATGAGACTTACACATATCTGAATATATATGCATAATCGAGTGAGTTCACAAATTCACTCTTTGTATTAGCCACAGTTTTAGATAAACATATAGTTCTAGACATCATAAAATCTTATAAGGAATGTGCCTCTTTTTAGTACTTCTTCTATATATCTTATACATTGTTATGACAAAGTAGATTAATGTGTACTTTACCTGTACAGTATGTACACTTTTATACATTTTATCTGATGGAAAAGACTGTTGCCTTCTGGACAATGTTTTTTCTAATTCCCCTGTTTCAGAAACTCCAAGGACCAGACCTAAAGTTCCAGTTACTATATACCATCCCTGGCCCAGAGAGTATATGCATGTAAACTAAACTAAGCCAATCAGTTTCTCTTAAGGTAGGAAGACAAAATAATCTACCATCGAGTGGATTATGAGAGTCAAAGGGAAAATTATTAATAATCGGGCTATGCCAAGAAACTTGTAGACCTTGTTTTGGATGATAAACAGAGTCTGTCTTTGAAAGAGTGGACCCAGAATGTGAACCCTTAGATTTCATTGCATCCCAGTGCTGACTGTAATAAAACCTTAATGATGACCATGTTTTGTATTCTTAATCTAGTATCTGTTGGGTTGCAACAGCCATCTTAACTATTAAGGAAAGACGATCTACTTCAAATCACTTAATTTAAGACAAATAAACTGAGAAATATCGAGATTAAAAGCCTTCTCTAAAGTTTCAAAATTATTAGTAAGACAAATAACTCAGGGCTTAATCTTCCTTTCATTAGTCTTTATATTATTGTACTTTAGCTTTCTCTAGTATTTTAAATTGTGATTGAGTTGCTTTATATAAAACACATGTTCATCATACTTCTTAGGGAAGTATGTGTCTTCCTTAATGAATGCATTTTGATAAACGTATGTACTTTATCACAATAAAATTTAGCAATTGCTTCAGGAATCAATAACAGAATAATGTAAGTCAGTTCTGTCTTTAGTGAATTTCCTATGTAATAACAAAAATAGGTAGGGATAAAGAACAACAACTTCTAAATTTGTACAACAATGGGTGAATTTTTATTTAACAATATTAAATGCCTCCAAAAAATCACCCTTTGCATACTAATAAGATGCATAGTTGGATACTCTGGAAACCATCACAGAAACAACTATTCCTCACAGAAGCAGAGACTCATTTGGGAAGTGAGAGATTGTATTTAATGGACAGAAACTTAACATTTAAGTGATTTAAGATATCTAATAAAAGGGAATTCCTTGAGGATGGATGCCATCTCAATCTCAATTAGTGTAGTCAGTCATCAGGTAGTCATGAGTACTAATGGATCATGCTTATACAGATAGTAACAATACAGGAAACTACATGGGTTAGTTGTGGTAGTAGAAATGGAGAAATAAGACAGGTGAACGAAACATAAACTCAAGCATCCATTTAGAATCAATGAACAGTGTGTTTGGAGAAAAGCATGTCCACTGAAGAAGAGGCTGAAGAACTGAAGACAATGAAAACTGACTTTTAGGTCTGGAAGAATGACTATAAATGCATTGTAGAGAGCTAGATAAGATACCCACACTTGTTCATTGAGCATTTAAATGATGGCCAATTAATCTGGGATGTTTTTGCTTCATTTCCAAGATGTTTTAAAAATCCATTTGTACATTTAAATCAGCCCACACTTAGAGAACATGCATTAACCAAGTCCACATTAGTACAAATATATGATTTAAATAATTCTATAGGCTCTCAAATATTTATGGATAGAAATACATATGGCATTATTATTTTATATGTTTTCAGGATTGATACAGTAAATGCCTCACAGAAGTGATTAATAAAATTAAAGTGTAATGCTCAAAGTTTAGTTCAGAATCTTTTATGAATAAAAACAAGATGTTTGGAGGATATGGTGCACACCTTTTGTCTTAGCATTTTGGAGGCAAAACCAAGAGGTTCTGAGTTTGAGGCTAGCCTGATCTACATATGATATTACAGGCTAGGACAACAGAGTCCTTCTTCCCCTAAAATATGTGTTTGAATAAAAATTCTTTTCCCTAAATTTTCATTCCCTCATAAAGAAAACAAAAATAGGCAATAATTAATGGTGAAATGATTCAACCCACCATTTGTAATGTTATTGTGGATAATTAACAGCAAGAGTGAATATGCATATTCTGTGTGTTACATAATTATATTGGGTTGCATGTTTCAGATTCAGCTGTAAATATAAAATAAAGGTTAAGTATCTCGTCTGTAGTAGTAATCTAGGCATGAATGCAGGAATTATTTCTAATTTTAGAGCCTCAAAAACTGTTGATTTCTCTCTGCTTCCTGGAGTTGCTAACACTTTGAAAGTATGCTCTGTCATTACTTCATATAAGTGCCTTGAGGAAGCTGTCACTTCAGACTCCTTGAAGTGTGGTTCTAATTCCTTGCTTGTTCTTTTCATGGTATCTGACACAAAGTATACCATGAAAAGTATAAGTGCACAGACAACATGTAAAATGAACAGATACATATG
Source organism: Rhynchomys soricoides (assembly GCA_019843965.1). Classification (NCBI taxonomy): domain Eukaryota; kingdom Metazoa; phylum Chordata; class Mammalia; order Rodentia; family Muridae; genus Rhynchomys; species Rhynchomys soricoides. Next base: position 4,704,435 of record JADRCH010000149.1, on the reverse strand, counting down.
TGAGCGAATAAGGACAGGCTCTATGGCTACATGTGGTGGAAAGATAGGTGGATGGAAGGGGGTCGATTAATAATTAGCAGTCAATTAATTAAGAGTGCTGCACCAGAAGATAAACTTTCACTAAGATTACAATGACAGTAATGTCAAAAAGTAACAACTACTCCTTATCTCTGTGGAGAAAAAACAGGCTTAATTCAGTAAACCAGATGAGTCTTCTCTTCTCATTAGCGAGTCTCAGACAGAAGGCATGAATCTATGAAAGGAGAGAAAATAGTGCATGTTGGTGCAGATATCAAACGCCATGCTCAGAATATAGTGGGAAGACATAGGACACATTTCTCTGGAAGTTCTTGACTCTTGTCTTCTGCATAGGTATTCAAATGGATGGCAATTCTGTTTCTCTTCCTCTGAATAACTAATTTTCTAGAGCTCGGTGCAGGTGTAATAACTGTGATTCAGGACTTCAGATATAGAAACATTGTGCAAAACAATGGGATATTTTTTTGGAAGATGTGAATCAGTAGGAAGTGGGAATAAAAAGAACTCCAAAAATCATTGAATTCAGAGGCTAAGGGTTTGTATTCAAGCTGACTTATGTACCAGATAGGCAAACTCAAAGTAATTCATTTGCTTCCTAGAGGTAGGCAGCTGAGAAAAACACAAAGAATAATCATGAGTGAATGGTACCAACTACAATATTTCTGTGACTAGGAAGCTGGAGTAATTTAACACTCTTAACAATAGGGCTGTCTGGGATGCACTTTGGGGTGTCTCACATCCTATTATGTTACACTATCAAAACTGCAAGAATTGTGAATGCTATGCCATTACCATTTACACAGATAAGCTCCTGAATTATTTGTATGGGGAATGTGAGCCACTTACTTATCTTGCTGATAAAGAGAGAAGACAGGTGGGGAGTGTCTGGGAGACAGACAGTTGTGGGGACTTCTCTGTCTGGCTTGCAAAAGTGCCACTCTTTGAGATGCTATGATTGACTGACGCACTGATAGTAACAGCACATCTGCAATATGAAATGTTTCCAATATGACAAATAGCTCGAGCTGCACCCTGAGTTTCAATGAACAATAAGTAAACAACATGTAAATGATAGAAAGCTAAATTAAAAATGAAAGGAAGTTAATGACTTTCACGCATATTTAAATTTATAAGGCTTATTGGAGGTACTAGAGATTAATACTCTTGTTTTCCTATTCTTGATCAAGCAGTTACCAGAAAGGATCTGGCTATAGCTCAATAGTAAGAATATTTAATTACAATATCAAAGGCCCTGGGTTTGATATCTAGTACTGGATGAAGGTAAGAGGAAGAGAAGGAAAAAGAATCTTTCAGGAGAATGTATATGTGGACTATAGCAAGAATAAGAAGATATTGGATGAACAAGAAGCATGCACACTGAGTTTAGCAAAGGTGAGTGAGCCTAGAATTTTATTTGGTTTGGAGACAGGACTTTCTCTGCTTTTTTGGTTTACTTAAGTATACTTTGCTGAAAATCCAAAGGAGTATTTTTTCCACCAGTCCACTATATCTTAAACATCTACTTTTCCTTATTCTCTTTTAGCTGTGGCTGAAATCTGGAAATCTACATCCGCCAGAGAACGAAAAGGTCAACACTCATGTTGTTATCCCAAATCCTTTCCTGTTGGAATGATTACTGCTCCAAGGCTTAAAAAAGCCAGTATATTTTGTCTGAAATGATATGAACTATAAATACTGTATGAACAAAGTGATAACCAAGCACAACCCCTCCTCTATTTTGGAAAAGATACTATAATATAGGTTAAAGATTATGAGTGTCCAGAAAGATGGCTCAGTGGTTAAGCATGCTGGCTGCGTTTTTAGATGGCGACTGATTGATGTGCCATACCCATATGTTGCTCACAACTGTATATAACTCCATTTCCAGTGGACTTGAAGCTCTCCTCTGTCCTTTAAAGGAAATGCATGCACATGGTGCACATGCTAGCAAGTGATGAATACATACAAAATATTTCAACTAAAATAATATTACTAGATAAAGCATAGGCAGTAAGTGATAAGTGGCATTCTAAAGTTTTCAGCAGAGCTAAAATTGTTAGAGACAGGGCTCTTCTTAAAGATTATTAATATTGAGAGTCTTGAAACTCCTCTCCATATATATTCATATACATATATATGAAAAACAAACAAACAAACAAACAAACTTCTTTGTATTTTCAACCAAGTGGACCTCAGGAAATTCAGAAAGCAGAGAAGACCTGTCCCCAAACCAAATAAAATTAAATATATATATATATATATATATATATATATATATATACTGATTTTCCAACTTTTAATTAATACGTATATAAAATAACCTTAAAAACTCCAGTTCTCTTTGTACAATTCTCTCCTCCTCTGATTAAGACCAGGATAGAAATGATTATTACATCACTGTTGTAATGAGAAACTGACAAATTGTGGCTCTTGTGTTTCTTCTCAGAGTCCTGTGCTCCCTAGCTTCATTCTCTGAACTTTCCTGATGATAACATATACAACAGCAAAATAAAGAGAAAGGGAAGAGTCTCAGTAAAAGTTACCAAACAGAATGGAGGAAAAAGTGTAACCGTAATTTTTAGACAGATGAATCTAAAAAGATGCAGAAAGGCAACGTGCACTGAAAGAAAATCACAGAGAAAGGAAGAAGGAAATGGAAAAGACAAGTGATGGCTCTTTTTAGTAAGTCTTAGCCACCTGTCTTTGATTCTCAAAGCATCTGTTGTGAGAGTAAGTAGAAAATTTAGGTTTCTGCCTTCACTAATTAAATTTTTTACTATTTAAATTTAAGGTTTTTCAAAGAAGAGCAATATAAAAAGCAAACACTGCTAGCCAAGTTCATCTGTCTATGAAGGGAACAGTCCATCCCCACTCACATAGGCTCCTATTTACCCTCTACCTACTTGTCTGTATCACTACCAGGGTGCCACTTATGTGTGCTTTTTCAGTCACACATATGTCAAATACCCATGTAATACAGAAACAAAGGGAAGTTTAGAAAACTCAAATAAAGCAGAAATAGCTGTTCTCTTAGATGGAGCAATGTAAAGGTAATGAGAGGTCAAATGTAAATGACCCCAGTGAAGAGTGACTGATGCTATTTAGCTGATTGTCAATACCAATTCTTGTAAATTTTCAATCACATCGATTCTCCATACCAGCATGCTATTGAAGAACCACTATGTACCCTCACTACCTGAGCACAAGACCACAAGATTACATCTCCTGTAATCTACATCTTCTTTAATCTAGCAGATGCTAATATCAAGATAAAGGGCTAAGAATAGCCTAAGGATTTGTGCAAAAAGTAAATATTGACTACGGAGGCAAAGCAGACCTTGCTCAGTCTCAAGATATTGTTCAGTCTTAGGTTCCCAACCTCCTTAATGCTTTGACTCTTTAATATAGTTCCTCATTTTGTGGTGGCACCCAATCATAAAATTATTTTTGTTGCTATATCATAACTGTAATTCTGTTACTCTTATGAATTTTAATAGCTGTGAGCCCTGTGAAAAGGTCATTCAACCCACAGGTTGAGAACCACTGCTATAGCACTTTCTGTGACTGAGACACAAAGTTTTAATACCTAATTTACCCTAGCAAATAACAGGATGAAGTTGCATGCTGGAACTTGTAACCTAGACATAATAAGTATGTCACCGAGGCCTGAATCTCCTAAAGTCCAGTGTCAACTGATGGCTTTGTTTTAACCTCCAGACCCCATTATCAGTTCATCAAAAAAGGTAACAAATTCCACTTACAGTATTCCAGAATGTGAGCTGTCATGAACAAAATTCGATCAAAATTTCCTTCTATTTCCTAGACTATTAAAATATACTACTAAGTGAGTCATCATGAATAAAAAGATTAGTCACAATCTGAAGCATGCTTTCTAAGGAATAGCTCTCGAGATGCTAGTGGTACAAATTCTTGTCATGCTATTTTCTATGAAATAATTAGGGGAAAACATTGGCTCTAGAAAGTATGTTCTTAGAGTAAATTCATATAGAAATATATACGTGAAACAACCTTTTCAGCATTGAGGATTTAGCTGAGTAGTAGAACACCTGCCTAGCAACATAAAAACCTGGACTCAAAGGGGGAAACATTTGAAATGTAAATAAAGTATCAAAAAAATGGACTCGGTCATCATCTCTGGAAAGACATTAAAAATTTAACATTTTGTTTCTTTATATGTATCCATATTTAGGCTTTTCTATAACAAGTAAGTATTACTTATAATTTGAAACATGACTCAAAGTTACAATTGTAAATAATGAGTGTTACCTGAAATTAATAAAAGGATGAATGTGTTCTCAACGGTGAAAGATAATTTTCCTCGGGAGAAATTCTCCAAAATAAAGTTTATTTGAAATTTCCAACGTATAACTACTGAAAATGCAATCTGAATGGAGAGAGATATGCAGTAAATTTCTGCTGTAGGCATTTTATCTTGGAAAATGACAGAGGGTATTAAAAGTTCCAAAGCAAGGGAAGTTAATTACACACGAATGGCTCATACAGGTTCCATTTATGTTCGCCACAATGGGAAATAACAAGTCTTGACTGAAGGCACAGTCTAAACAGCCACAGAATACTGGTAGTCATCATGTATGCTAGGTATTATATTCCAGGTCATGTTGGCTCAGAGACTAGAGAGATTGAACAACCTGCTACAGCTAGTAGAGTGGTCAAGGCTGTCTGACTTGACCACTATAAAATAAGTTGCTCCTTTTTGTTTGGTTGGTTGTTTTGCCATTTCATGAGCATACCCGCTTACAAGCCTAGCAACTAGCCCTTAAGAGGTGAGTTAGTCTACCGATTTGCAGATACACAAGAACTATAAAGCACAAATCCTGCTTTAGCTATACTTGGAGCAGTGGTTCTCAACTTTCCTAACGCTGCAACCCTGTAGAGCAGTTCCTCATGTTGTGGGGACCCCAACCATAAAATTACTTTTGTTGCTATTTCAGAACTGTAATGTTGCTGTTTGTTATGAATCATAATAGAAATTTCTGATATGCAGATGGTCTAAGGCAACTCTCCTGAAAGATTCAAACATGATCTCTGAAGGGGTTGCAACCTCCAGGTTGAGAAACAGATAGTCTTCCTTGTGAAGAAGTTCTCATTAGATGCATGGTCTAGTGCCTTGCCTGGATGGAAAGTAACCAGGATATATTCACAGTGCTGAGTCATCACGCAAAAATAGAAAAAAAAAAAAAAAAAAAAAAAGATTTGCTCCACTGCATTGCTTTCCCCAGCAGCACAGGAGCAATCTCTGCTTTCTGGTTACCTGATAGGGATGCTAGAAACGCTAATGAGTTTTTATAGGTAAAACTATTGCAGCCTCTTGGATGAGAGATGCTTTTAAGAACAAAGGGCTGACACTCTTATGAGACATAGAGAAAGCTTAACAACCAGCTGTTTGTTTAAGCATTTTCCCTCTGGCTCCCTCAGGCAAAATACAAGTCAGGTGTGGACAAAGCATAGCTTTCAGGCCAAATTTGGTGCAGTGCTAAGTCGGGATGACATCTACTGTCTTTCTCTTTACTGCTAAGCGACATTTCAGGGAGATAAAATGTCCCTTTATGTAAAGCCTTTTCTTTCTTTCTTTTTTTCCTGAGCATCAATATGAAACTGGTTTGCAAGCTGGGATCTGTAGTTTTCCCTCACCACACATCCCTTTCAACGATGAAAGTAATATAACCTGTTCAGCTGTATACCTGATGCACAGCTATGGAAATTTGCCCTTGTGACCCGAGGATGTGGGGAGCGCTGGTGGGGTCAGTCCCCTCTACTCTTTCTATAGAAATAGAACTAGTGTGGACTGCAGAGGTGAGCAATAGATCGACTGCAATGCAGATGACACCCATAGGCTGGCACTTATGCATGTCCCCTGCCATCACTTAATTACTCTGTAGCAATGTGTAAATACTTGGAGTCACAATGGAAATGGAGGTAAGCAGAGAAGAGATGTGCTTATTTAGTTAATAATTAATTACTGAGAATTTTTAACAGTGGGACATTAACTACTTGCCCTTTTAAATGGTAATAAATAGCAGACATATGTCTAATTAAGGAACAGTAAATGCTCTGAAGAAGCTGAATGGGAGCAGAAAGATATTTATTTATGGAGCTATAGCAAAGGAAAAGGGAGCATCATTGGAGCGTTTAAAGACCACTGTGTGGTTTAAGGAGGAATCCACTCAGATGCCTAATTCCCTTGCTTCTCTGCCAGGACATTCCTCACATAAGCTGTTGGCAGGGTAAGGGAATCCTGAAGTGGTTTTTGTCTTTTGTTTGTTTGTTCAGCTTTTTGTTTGTTTACTTGTTTTGTTTTTTACAGCCCCTTGGTGGGTTTAGGAAATCTCAAGCCACTGTCTCCTGAGATTTTAGGACCCAGATTCCACCACATTAAGATCATATCGGTTGCTTTTGCTAAATGCCACGTAGTACCAAAATCACAATGAGAACTCATGGGATTCTAAGCATTTTCAATAGGCAATTGTACTGTAAGATCTGTAAGAACAGATCTTTCAGAAGACCATTGATTCTTACACCTTGTCATTAGGCTTACTTACATATTGAAAAGACAAGAATATCAATTGGCCAAAAGATATAGCATTGAAGAAAAACGCCAAAGTCCTCTCATTCCAGTGGATTCGAATGAAGCTGAAAAACACTGCACTGCAGGAATAATGTTACAGGAGGTTCATTAAGCCTTCCAACATTACCTGCTGGAATCTATCCTGATAGTAACTGTGCATTCATAAAATCTTTGAAAAATACACACACACTTCACATTCTTTGCTTTCTTCTAGTTCTAGGTTCAGTTTTGAAACAGTTCTGAACTGCTTTTTCTTATCAAAACTTTCCACAACAAAATTCAAGTCACAGAAAATGATTCATAATCAGCCAAATATATACTGGCTGTCATCTGATCCATCTGAAGAATTTTGTGTCAACTGATATTCATCTTGTCTCTTCTTGCTTCACTTCAAATTCTCCATGTTTGCTTGACTGCTAAGAGAGATAAGTATCTTCTTTTCTTCCAGGATCTGGTCTAATATGTGGTTTCTGAAATGGAACAGTAAATGTGTGTTCTTATAGAAGTTCTCTCTTATACGAGTTACAACTCCTATATTGTAAGTCTTTCCTTCCAAGTCAGCATTGTCCACTTGTAAGGTCACAGTACCGCGGAGATCATTATGATAACAATGTCTGCTCCCTGGGATTTGTTCACACAGAGAGGCTTCCTCAGTGGGTTTAGCTACATCTTAAAATTTCATACATGATTGTATTACTCAATACTAGAATAGAAATGAAGTTATATGACATGAAGAGGGAAGCCCAGGAATAGTTAAAACCATTTTGTGTCTAGGAAGCCTGGTGGGAGATTCTCTTAGCTTTGTCTCCCTAAAATTCTTTGCAAGTATCCAGTCCTAATATGGCAGATTCCAGCAAAAGTTGCCAACATTTGTTTTACTGATGACATTTTCTACATCTGCAGCAATTGGTATCCACTGATATTCATCCTCCACTATTGGTAGTTATTTTGAGAAATTGAGAACCTAGATCGAAGAGAGATAGTTTTGTAATGAAAATGTAAGGTTTTCTGCAATATAGAATTTAAAAAGTGATAACAGCAAGTTCCTAGCTGTAGGCATCTACAGAAGTTGTTAATTACATTGCAGTTTGGGCTTGGGTCAAAAGAGTCATAGTAAGAATCTAAAGCTTTGTAAATTTGTAGTTTAATGTCATTTTTCAATATATTATGGTGTATCAGCTATGTATGCATCACAGGAAATGTGATACACGTTAGAATTCAAGTCCTCTATTTTTCCTTATAGAATGCAGGCACTTACTTTACTGTAAGTATGGAAGCAAAAACTAACTCCTTCAACTTAATGTTCATTTACACCTTTACCAGGCAGGAGACATCAACAAAACTAAACAATACTTTGGCATTACTTAGTTTAGAACAATACTTAGTTTAGAACTAAGGTTGTTCATAGTCTGTAATTGACTATAGCAGTGATTCTCTGAAACTGTGATTGATTAGACCATCCACACAAGTGCCACCTGAACTTACTAGCTGGGCTAATTACAGAGCTCTGTCCAGCACCAGTCCTTCAGCTACCTCTGCCGCAATGTCTGAACCATTGCTCTATTATTTCAGTAACTATGACTATGCTATTAAAGTTATTAAAGTTGCAAAATATTAAAATAGAAGAAAATTATGATGATTCAAAATTAACTATGTGATTTGAGGGAAAAACCTTCTTTAGTACTATTATATGTGTATATGTGTATATGAGTATCATGTCACATTAGAAATACATAAAATAGTTCATTAAAACAAATTAGATTCTCCCATTGGATAAACTAGCAAAATAATGAAAACCATAGAAACAGTTCCATGTATATTGTACACATAACAGTAGTCTTATATCTTACATACCCTTAAAATATTTATACCAGACACCAAATGCTCTCCATTTGTGTGTGTGTGTATGTGTGCATGCACACGTGTGTGTGTATGTGTGTGTGTGTGTGTGTGCACGAGCATGTGTGTCTGTCTGTCTGTCTACCTGTATCTTCTTGGTGACCTGCCAGAAAAAAATGGAAAAATTTGGCCTGATTATGAATGGTCCAAACAGTCATTGAACCAAGTATTTGCCACTATCATCAAGGTCATTGTGCTTTAAACTGAATGGGTACCAATGCTTGACTGAACTTTCTTGTCCCTTGTTTCCCAGGCCCACACAATGCATAAAATTTTCTCTGAACCGAAGGGTATTGATACAGATATTTCCCAGAAAAGAACTCAGCTATCAATTATAGTCCAGAAAATCTAAGGTCCAATAACTATAGAGAAAATTAAAGTGAAAAAATATCCAGCAAAGAAAGCATTTCCCACAAACTTCCAGGTGAGCCACTGGAAAGAGGAGAGAAGCGCCAAATGTTCTCTGCTAACCTCAGAGCAAGTATTTGAAAACATAGGACAGTGACTTTTGAACACTTTCTTATTCCTTTATGCTGTATTCATATCTTGTCACACTTAATCCACTCAAGCCAGATAGGAAAGGAACAGTGGGAGAAAGTCCTGTGCAGCACTGTATACATGAAGAACTAGAACTGTACTCATCCTAAGACCTCTCCATCTTCAGGCTGGAAGGGTGGTTCAGTGGTTATTATCACTGGCTGCTCTTCCAGAGGATCTGCATCCAATTCCCAGCACCCACATATTAGCCTACAACCATCTGTAACACTATTTCTCAGAGTTACAATAGCCTCTTCTGGATCCAACGGTACAGTATACACACAGTGCAAAGACATACATCACATGAAACACCCATATCTATAACATGAAAAAACAAACAAACTAAACTAAAATTTGTAAATGTTTCATATGGTTTTAAAAGAAGAATACACCACCTTAAATGGACTGTTGCACTATTAGATCTCAATACAGAAATTTAATTTAAGGAATTTATAGTTCTTGAAGAATGAGTTTTGTAAATTACTCTGTGGTGACTCCCAGTTAGAAGAAGAAAATGGAGAATTTTTCATCACAGGAGGAAAGAGTGTCTAGGAGAATCTTTGTCTCCACCCCTTGCCCTCTATTCCTTGTAGCAGGTTTCTCAAAATGCTTTCTATGTCTATCCTGTGTGATTCACAGTGAAATTCATCTTCTGCCCTTCTCAGCATGTACCTTCTGGTCTCTTGGCTCCCTCCACCCATCTATCATCAGATAGGCATTGAAATGTAGGTCTGACCTCAAATGTCTTACTGTTCTTAGATTTGAAGCAGACAGAGCATTTCTGCAACTGTGAACCTCTCTTATCTCAGAGGGGATCATATTTTGCCTAAAGCTCAACTCCCTCACAAGAAAGGCTAGCTGGATCACTTTCATGTGTCTTGAGATGATAGGGGAGACTGGAGTCTGGGAGACATCAAGCTATTGTCATTGAATCATTTTCGGTTGGATAACAGAATTTCAGTGAGTTTTCTATTATAACCACTGTTGTGACTCTGTATAAACAATGCGATTCCACACATAGCATGACCAAGTGATCAAAACTGCCCATTTCTTACCCATGCTTTCTCTTGGGCTTCTCTCTTTCATTCTGATTCTCTTCTTGCTCCAAAGTCTGATCACACACACAAAAATTAGAGCAACTCCACTTCCACCAACCCTCCAGCTTTTCCTGGCAAGGATTCTGACCAGAATAAGGTTTTTGTTTGTTTGTTTGTTTGTTTTGTCAGAGCAAAACAAGCTTTTCCTCCTGTGTTATACATCTTCTTCTTGGTAAATTCTGTTTATTGTCCCTTGCAACTCTTTACCCTAGGGGGGAAAAAGCACTTTCCTGGTACATTTGGAGATGTTTATAGATTCTAGGAAAATAACATTCTCTCTATTCACTCTACTGAAAGTCTTTGCCAAGCATTGCCTCTCTGTATCTAAGTTTGGAGGTCTGTGTGGTAGTTGTTATAGGCATTCCATAGGTAAAGATGATAGAAAGAAGTTTGTGGTATCTTTGGTTTTGAAAGAGAATGTCTTTTTTACTTGCCAAAGGTAGGATATAACTCATAAGTTAGATTGTCTCATGTCCATGGTCCAGTTAGGGACTAGAAGTTCAAATTTAAAGAATGAAATTCACAGAAAAAGAATTTTAGAAACAGGATTTTTACACACACACACACACACACACACACACACACACACACACATTGGGAACCTAGGAGAAAGAAGACAGAGCTCTTGTATAGCAGGAATAAATCATATCACTGAGTGGGCTACTGTCCACCTGCTAGTCTAGGGACTTTATAATACTCATGGCAGAGGAGGGGTGAGGTTTTGGAAGGGAGACTACTCCTCATTTCAGCTGGCCCAACCACTGAGTGTCCAGATGCCTCTTTGGAGCAGGCCATCAAGTATAACTGTCAGGCAGCAGTGGTGATTTAGGGATGTGATATAACAGGAGGCCAGACCTCCTCCTTTGCCTACCTGACCTGTGGCCAGGGTACAGTCAAACACATTTTGGCTTAAACATTTCTGGTATATCTGGCCTTTGGCAAGAGCAGAACTGTAGATATAGCAGGGGACAGTTCTAACTTTTAGCTAAGGCAAAATTGTTTCGTTCTGGGGTCCCTAACATTAACCTGCTTGAATATTTTGTCTCCTGTTCTCATTAAACAGACTAAAACAAGATTGAAATCTTAGTTGTAGTAGACCACAGAGTGTATGGATATGCAGATAGTTTATGAAAAATCGTCTCTTGACAAGGTAAAGGAAAGTGTAAGTGTGCCATGCTTCACAATGTTGGTAAGAGAGGGATGGAGACATGCTGTAACAAAATGGCAAAGGTTAATACAGTGAGCAGAGTTCAATCTGCTCTTAGATCAACCCGTTGGTCTTTACAAGCAAGGCAGGAGTTCCTCAATGCTTTTGAATATGCTGCTCATGTTGTTGATATATGAACAACATAACATCATGTTGAGGAGTCGAAGGGAGTGCTGTTCAGGGCATAGCTTCTCGATTTTCTTGTGCTATCTCAAAGAACAGGCAGATCCTCAACTTAGGCATATAGATGATTATTGCAGACTGGATGAAGCTGGCATTTGGAACTTCCCACAGGTAATATATGAAGCCAAGGCATCCTGATAAATAATAACAGTGCCCTGTTGTTCCTGCTGCATTGTAATGCTGCTGATAGTGAATTAACATAAGCTCTGGCAAAGAATGCAAATGAACGAACTCTGGGATATGTCAACAGGGCTTTGGGCAAAGGATTCTGGGTGAAGCTGCCAGGGGCAAGACAGGTGATATAGTTGGGGATTGGGGTGAAAGAAACAGGGCTGGTGCAAATGTATTCTGTACATTTTACAAATTTTAAAATAAAATGTTTACTCTGCTCAGAGATTTCCCTTACGGCAATGACATTCACAAAGATTTCCCTGTGCATTCTTGCGATTCTAACATAGAACTCACACATCAATTCAAAGGAGAGTTATAATTCTTATGGGTATTTCCATAGATTTAAAACTTTATCCTTTGAGACTGAGGGACTATGGGAAATGGTTTTGAGCTATTTATCTTCAATTTGCATTACTGAAGTATATGATTCTGCAAACACTAATTGAGGGGCTGGAGAGATGGCTTAGCAGTTAAGAGCACTTGCTGCTCTTGTGAAGGACCATGGTTCATTTTCTAGTCTTTAAATCTGGCAGCTCAGGACTATCTGTAACTGCAGTTCCAGTGAAACTGACCCCTTCTTTTGGCCTGCTTCAGGACCAGGTAGTCACATAGTACACGGACATGAAGGCAAAACAACACCCACACAAAGTACACCAAACAACCCATGAGCATCTCTGTGTGGCCAGGTAAACTAGATTCAAGTTCTCTCTCCCCTACAGGTACTTTGGTTCAAGACTGAAAAGAGAGAATGTGGCATTTATATTCATTGTTATGGTGGTATGGTTAACACACCAGTGCTAAATATAGAATGTCAAGGAAATAACAGTTAAGAATTAGAGTGACCAAAGAAATGAGATCACCAGGTTTTAATGGTACACTTGGAATGAGAATGAGGGCCATAAGTAAAATAGGGCTCAGAAATCCATTGTGTCAGCAAGCGTCAAATATGTCAAGGAAGGTTGTGCTGAATTGTATTTCCTTTAGTTCATACTAACAAGCCACCTTCTTAAGCATGTTCTTCTCATTGCCCCTTTGGTAACTACTTAACCATCCTTTAATGGTCAAAACTTAACTTATTCTTCACATGAAACTTCCTGCTCCATCTGTTATGGAGTATATTTCATAGCTGTTCTGAAATATATTACCCTGTAGTACTCCACAAACAAAAAGACCTGAGTGTGAGGGCATGGACCTACCATTTGCCTTCTTTGTAGCCTCAACAAGTGCACACTGACAAAACAAAAGAGAGAAAGAAGGAATATAGATAAGAGAAAAGCAGGGATCAAGGAAGGGAGAGATGAGGAAGAAGGCTGAGAATCTTTCCCCCTTTCATCACATACCTCACACACTTGTTTTCTCTTTTCACTTTTAAGATTTTTAACATGTGTTCTAACCTCATATTTTCTTCATCATAAAAAGTGTATCTCTTATTTCTTATAGCTCAAGAGGTGTGTGTGTGTGTGTGTGTGTGTGTGTGTGTGTGTATGTACACACGTGGGTTAGCTCAACCAAAAAAAAAAAACAACTCAGAGGTAAGACGTCTTTATTCCAAATATCATAAACTAAGCTCAGAATATAGCTCTCTAGTACAGCAGATTTTGACGTAGAAGTAGGCAAGCTGTGTTTTAGTTTCCTCCTCATCAGAAGGAAGGGATTGTATTGCACATTTAAGAGAGCTGCTCCCCTGGGCCAACCCCAGCCATGCAGAAAGCCATTTGGGATGGGGCCAAGGACTTGGGTTGTCTATGCTGGAGAGTGGCTAACCAGAGTGAGCAGAGAGATTAATCAATCCAAGACAACATCTGTCAGGATATTGAGTTTGGCTCTTGTTATCAGCTGCCTGCACTTCAGGGGCTGTGTAATATTCAATTTGATTATCTTTCACCTGCAAAGAGTAAGTTTCTCTCTTTGCTTAAAAATCACTGGCACTAGCCAAAGAGAAATCGATCTGCTGGAGAAAATGCTGACAAGAAAAAGCAAACCAGAAATAGGACAAGAGGATGAGAAAGAGAGTTTGGCTTCCTTCCTTGCCCTTTTCTTCAGATCTACTGGCTTGGTTTCTTGCTCCTTAAAGGACAGGGGTCTCTCTGTTTCTCTGGTCAGTCTTGATTAGGGTAAATAAATGGTGACAGGGGACAGCACAACTCTTCTGTGTTTCTGTGAGATCTTATTAGTCAAAAAAAAAAAAAAAAAAAAGAGTTTTGCACTCTACCTCTAAGTGCTAGTCCTCAGGTCATATTAAATTTCCTATTGGAAAATTAACACCCATACCCACCCATATATATAGGAAAAAACCAGGGCAAAGGTTTAAGATGTAATGACCTGAACTCCCTTGAGTTATTTCTGCTGCAACTTGAAAAGCTGAGAACCCTTAAATAATTTGTTTCAAGCTATTCATTTTTTCTGTTTCTGCCTCTGTCTGTCTGTCTCTCTTTCTCTATATTATCTGATTTATATATGGACATTTTTCTACATAACTGTCAAAGCAAAGTGATAATGTATGTTTTTATACCATTCATCTTCATTCGACTACTTTGCCATGCTTTCCAGGCCAGTCATTAGCACTGACCTAAGTCTACAGACTGGAAACTTCAGTAGATCTCTTAATGCAAACTTAGATTCAAGATTCTAAAAACAGAATTCACCACTTCCCCCTCACTACATATCTCCTTTTCTTAATTCTTAGTTAATAGAATGCTGGCCACGTCTGTAGAATCTCCACTTCTTAACTTATCCACTTTACAATCTCTTATCCATCTTTCCAGAGTTTCTCTCATGCTGTTTTCCTTATTTTCTGAACCACACTCACTACTTTAAATTGATGTCACACCAACAAACACAAAGGACGACAAAGAAATCCCCTACATGCTCTACCCCACTTGACCCACCTTTAAACTACTTCTAGCTATAGCTCTATCCATTTAGATTATTGAGTAGTAAGCTGATAAAATCAGAAATTTTATTTTAAAATTTAGTGTTAAACATGTCTCCCAATGAACTCGCTTCTTTTTCAGACCCATTTTTGTTTTCTTTGGAGTTTTTATACCACTTAGATAGTCTCTATCTTTTAAAAATAACCTTGGAATTTTCCAGATGTATTTTTTTTATCACATTCAAGGGTACACTGTGTCATCCAGACCAATTCACCTCCTCTACCCTGAATGTAGCTCTCACACAAATACTTTCTATAACTCTTCCTCTTCAACATCCGTCCTTCCTTGTAACCACCATGAGCAAATTCTTGCTATATTGCTGAAGAGTTAATACTTATAAATCTTTGCCTTGAACTGTTTCCTTTTCTCTTTTAGTCTGATTAGTTAACTCATATTGTTCTCCAAAAGGTATCTCATGCCTTTTAGTGTACCTTTTGCATCGGATGGTGAACAAATGCCAAAATAAAGCCCCTATTGTCTGGATTGTCTGTCTTCTCCACTTTTATACAAAGTTAACCACATTTTCTCTCAAGAATCTTTATATGACTCAGATCACTAAACTCTTTCCTATTATAGAACAAAATAATTTATATCTTTTAGAATTCAACAAATATTTTTTCAATAACCCAATTTTATGTTTATTGAAAGTAATAGTAACTAAATAATTTAATGTTTTTCTATATAATCTGGAGTAGGTTGGGGAAATTATTTCTAAACATTAATTTAAAATTACTTAAATTTCTGTTCTACAAAGAGAAAAATTCAGAGTGCTTTTGTTTTTATATTTAAAATATGGTACTCAGAACTCCATAGGAAAAAAAAGTAGAGCAGAGTATACCATGATTCAAGGTGTGAAGGAAGGGAAATCAGAAGCCACTAATTTGGAAATAAGGCAATAATCTTCATAAAATAAAATTCAGAAGAGTAATAAGACAGAATAACAGAAACCTTATATATAAATTAAGAATTAGAATGGGAGAGATGAAATATATTTGTCTAAACTAGAGCTGCCTGCACTGGGAAAGGTAAATTGACTATTATTAATGTTATCCAACATGAAAATTGATACGTTTCTTAGTATCTACCCATTTGTGTTAACCATTTAAAAATGGAGCAAAGTAGAAGCATATGTCTAAGAGCATCTTTTATGAAAATAACCTACATCAGTCTTCTCACTTAGAAATTCTAGGCTTTTGTTGGCTTTCCTTCCATAATGTGAACAGATGACACTTTACCTTGTCTCATTAAATAGCAAAAAAAGCTATCATATTTTTATTTGTAAAAGTTTTTAAAGCAGTATGTAACAAAAAGGGGGCCCCATAACTGCCCTCACCTAGTGCAAAACTATTGATCTTCAAAAGATTCTGGATCATGGGACGATGTTTTTTACATCTTTCAGAAAACCAGCAGTTACTGCAATGCAGATGATAAAGTACAGCATTAGATTACAATGGCTGGCATGAACAAATCAGTAGCTTCAGCTTTCATAAACTATTGTTTTCCCTTGAAATCAGTAACTTAAAAATATGAAAACTGCGAAAGGAACCAAACAACTTATTTAAGGAAATGAAGTCTGTCCAGTAAATGGCAGTGGATTAATTCAATATCCACACTGGAAACAAAGGAATTCAGAACATGTCTCACACCATATGAAGGAATTAATCAAAAGTAGATCATAAGCCTAAATGTGGAAACTAAGGCTTTAAAAAATAAATGTGGAGCAGGGTGACCCCATAGGAAGACCAGCAGTCTCAACTAACCTGGACCTCCGAGATCTCTCAGACACTGAGCCACCAACCAGGCAGCATACACCAGCTGATATGAGGCCCACAACACATATACAGTAGGGGACTGCTGGGTCTGGCCTCAGTGAGAGAAGACTTACCTCACCTTTGTGAGACTTGAGGCCCCAGGAAGTGGGGAGGCCTGTCGGTGTGGGGATCGGGGTAGAGACATCCTCTTGGAGACAGGAAAGGAAGAATGGGATGAGGAACTGTGGGAGGGCAGACCAGGAGGGGGATAATAACTGGACTGTTAAAAAAAAGATTTATATATATATATATATATTTTTTTTTTTTTCTTGAGAGCTACTTTTATAACTCTTCCATGGCAACAATGTTTTTAAATACTTAAAATTCAGTTCATAAGGAGAGTCTTGATACAGTAGATTTCATGACATTAAAAACAGTGGAATGAGAATGTAAGTCAGTTGGTAGGGCATTGCCTTGGAGGCATGAAGTCCTGGGTCAATTGCCAGCACTGCACTGGATAAGCTAGCTGCTTATAATATTAGACATGAGAAATAGGGGCAGGAAACTCAGTAATTTAGGGTCATTCTTAGCTATATAGAGTTTAAGGACACCCTGGAATAGAAACTCTATCTCAACAGCAAATAAATAACTTTGAAAACTAAAAACATTTACACTGCAAAAACAAAAAGAAGAAGAAATAAATAGTCCCATATTGCTTAGTTTGGGCACATGTTTTTGTTTTATTGGTCTTTTGTTTGTATGTGATAGTTTTTGAGTTTGTGTTTTTATAATCTTTTATGTGTTTTTCTACTTCATTTCCTATGATATTTCTACCCTTTTTTTGTTTGTTTTGTTTTCTTTTGTTTGCTTACTTGCTTTCTAAAGACAGAATGAAGGGCATGAAGTTGGGTGGGAAAGTCAGGAGGATCTAGAAGGGATTAGAGGAAGGGCAACTGTGATATATAGGGTGAAAAGTTTGTTATTTTTAAAGCAGGAAATAATCCCTACACAATAAGACTTAAAAGACTATATCAACCGTATATTAGGTTTTCTCAACAATAAAGAAGAAACCAACATACGAATCAAAATAGGCAAAAAATATATGAGCAACGTTAATCCAACAAGATACACACATACCCCGAATATGTATAGGAAAAGATGGCCAACATAAAGAATTCTTTAAGCATAAATTAAAACCAAATGATACAGATACTTCATAGCTTCAACAACATGTCAGGGAGCAATCAGTGTTGACTAAGGTGTGGAGAAACTGGAGCGGCTGTGCACTGCTATTTTAGAAAACAATATGGCAGTACATAAAGAGTAAAATAAAACTATGGTATCTTTCAGAAGCTTCAAGGCATTATATCTACTTAAAATGAATCTTTATATAAAAAAATTGACCATAAATGCTCATGGCAACTTGGTTGGTGACACTTATAGATAATGTCCTTATGTTCAAGAAGTGCTGAACATAATACAGTATATTTATAAAATGGAGTATTGTTCAGTCACAATAGGAACCAAACTGTTGATGTATGCTGTGGTATGAGTGGACCTGAGAAAACATTATGCTAAATGGAAAAAGCCAGATGCTAAACACTCCATATTTTATGCTTCTATTTATTGTACAAATTGTTTAGAAAAACAGATACATAAAACAAAGATTTAGGATAATCCAGGGTCTTGACTGGAAATGAAGTTTAATTAAAAATGGGTTTGAGGGACATCTGTGGAATGGTGGGAATGGCTAAAATTAGGATGTAAGGATGGCTTCAAACACTATACTTACTAATATTCGCTAAAATGAGTATTTTCAGTGGGTAAGTCTAATTGTACATGCTATATCTTATTATAGCTGTGGAATAAAAGTGTAAGTGATAATCAGCTCGCATGTACAACTTTTAAGTTTCAGTGTCCTAGTATCCCATAGGAACCTGGATACTTTATGTGGCTTTGCCATAATTCCCATCCTTTATTTTATTTATTCCAAATTGTATCACTTACTGCAGGCTGTAACTGTTTTATTTATGTACTGACATACTTACATATTGTCTTTCTCCTTGGCTGGCATATAAGCCTCCTGAGCGTAGTTACTTAATTTCTCTCATTGAACATTTCATTCCCACAACTCAGCACACCACAAAAATTTGTTAAACAGCCATTTGTCAAATATGTGATTAAATGAGGGAAGGAAGGAACAGATAAGTGGCTGAGAGAAATGGATGAGTCATATTTGCTAGGAAAATTAGGCTCAGGTAGCACAAGTAGAACATAACCTCCCAGTTTGACAGACAAGCAGAGGAAAGCGTTATAAAAGAGTGGTGTTTTCTCTTGATCAGGAAAGTGGGATCCCTTCCCCTGATCAGGCATCAGAGACTCTTATTCCCAGAGAGGGGAAGTTGCCAGAACTGAACACAGCCAACTTCCACCTCTCATTTTCTTTAACCATCACATTAACAAAGTTGTTTTCTCTAGGGTCTAGATCCAATTAAGAGCAAGGGCAGCAGAGGGGAGAACAGTGAGTGAGGCAGTGGGAAAGGCGTTTGCACACATTCCTCTGGGGGATACAAAAAGCTTTATTGGCATTCCTGCCCCTCCTCCTCACCGCTGCCCCCCCCCAAACTTCTTTGCAGAAGGCATCAGGACAAAGAGGCACCCAGAATTCAGCTCAGGAACAGAAAATAAATACACTGGGAATACTCCATGGGTCCTGGCTGAATACAAAGCAGTAATTCAGCAGACAAACTGCAGCCTGGATGAGAACAGAAAGCCCGCACTGAACGGGGCACTGAGGGGGGGGGGAGCATAGAGGGGAGAAGTGGGGGAGAGAATCTTCATAGCCTCACAATCCTTCCCTTCTGCAAGCTATCCTACAGTAAGTCGTTAAACACAGTAGTAGAAGGAGCAGGGAAGGGGGTGTGGGTTGCTCAATGACCTTACAGATGGGAAGGACCGAGGATAGCAAAAGCAAAAGTCAATCCTTACATCTTTTTAGAGAATTTAAGGCAACTAAAAGGTGTACCATCAGGTGTAGCAATCCCAATCTTTCCAGAATTCCAGGGGAGAAAGAAGGATGCAGTGTTTGAAGCCAGCCTCTACTCTATCAACAGATCTTGTCAAATAAATTAAAAACAGGCAAATGAAAGATCAGGAGTAGAAATTTATGATTAGAAGGGGAAAGGGGACAGAGAGAGAAAAAAAAAATACCAAACTTTTTTTCATTGGTTCAGAATGAATCAGGGAGTGTTTCCTTCATGTCCCATTGCCTTGTGACTACAATTAGTTTGTTTAAAAGACTGGGCTTTATTTCCAATGTATTTGGTATGGATAATGGGCATGTTTGCCTTTGCTTCAACACCAGGGTCTGCTGAGGACTAATTAGGCAATGGATGTGACATCCTTTAGAACAGTAGAGTGCTATATAAACAGAATGCTTTTCTGAAGTGGTTGTACATTGTTGGTGCTGAATAAACATTAAATCACACACTCAAGTTTTGAGGCCCAGGGAGCGTGAGAGCAATTTATAGTTCCTTGGGGAAAAGGCTTACTTTTAATTCCAGCATTGCTAAGCTGGTGACAAAATCCTACTAATTTTCCATAGGTCTAGCTGCTTCCAATGGGAGTTATCCACAGCCAAGAAAACAAACAAACCTAAAAAAAAACTCTCAAAACTACACCAACCAACAAACACATGACCCTCCCAAAGTAAAATATAATAAAAACACCCAAACCCTAAAACAAACAAACCTAAGTAAGTGAGTAAATAAATAAATACATCAGTATAAATAAAAGCTGAGAGAGTTCTCATTAATGATTGCAAAATGCTTTGTAGTCAATGAGATTCATAGGATAGGGCAGACTATAGTGGAACCTGGACAAAGAGCGCACTTTAGACAATTCCAGGGTGGAAACCACACAGGGCATTTCTAGGTTTGATGTAGACAGTCTTAGCACAGGA
The DNA here is from genome assembly GCA_019843965.1 of Rhynchomys soricoides. Lineage (NCBI taxonomy): Eukaryota > Metazoa > Chordata > Mammalia > Rodentia > Muridae > Rhynchomys > Rhynchomys soricoides. The sequence continues at coordinate 4,684,050 of JADRCH010000149.1, read as the reverse complement.
CAAGATATGAGGACACAACATGAATTAAATATGTTCGTCACCTCATAGCATCTATAGAAGCCAGTATGTCAAATGCATGAGTCTTGGAAAGCCTCGCTTTTCATCTTTTTGATTGATGTGGCTTTATATGCTACAAGTAAGGCCATGAGCCAAGTGAATACTCTAGATATTTAGAAAACTTTAGGGAGTGAGCCATTTTATAATTTCATCTCTCTGGCATGTAGATCTCTCCTTTTCTTCCTTTCAGCTTGATTAAATACAGTAAATCACATCTTTATTGATAGGACAGAAGGTGTCTCCATTATTGTTGAAAATGTCATCCCCAAGAGGCCAACTTTAATAATGAAGGGAAGAAAAGTAGTTTGCCAAACCAAATAAATCTCCTACTGTGTGGGAGGCTGGGCACTGAGACCTACTGGTCACTCTAGATCTCTGAGTCAGAAGGTTCTGGCAAGTCATCAACCCTGGGAATGCGATTATCACTCTAAATCAGCATGAAAACTATTTCAAAAGAATAGTTTCCCTTTGATGTTTTCATTGCTCCTACAGGTTTTTCCATCCCTTCCTCTCTGGTGACAATGAGAAAGAATAATGCTATTATCATCCCTTATGTGGGGCATATATGTTCCAAAGAGAAATCAAGACAGTGAAAACAGGGTATCTCTGAATGCGATCAGTAGTAGCTGCTGAACTACAGAAACATCATCTGTTTACTTTGTCAACTACATCAATCCAAATATTGACCAAAAGGTTTCTTAAGCAAGGTGTTTCTGTAGTCTTGGGTCCTTCTTGACCCCGTAATGTAAGACCTTTGAAATGTAGTTGAGGCAATAGGGTCAAAACCAACCAGCTCTCAGCAACATGCAGCCACTCAGGTGCTAGATGCTGCCTGGAAGTGTATAACTAAGTAAAGAAGTAACCAGAGGAGGAAATGCTCAACTGAGGATGAAATTATGTTTTTTCGGGTGATTAAGATGTAGGAATGGAGCCACAGTTATTCTGGAAACTGGAGCAGGAAAATCACCTGAGTCTAACCTAAGAACTCGAAGTCAACATACCCAGAGCCTTCTTCTAGAAGAGAGAATGAATACTTGACAATGACACTCTAGTAATTGTGGCTGTGTGGAAATTGAGAACAATGTGACTTTACATTTGAGGTCACTTTTAGTTGTTTATACAAGGTAAAGATTTACTGAAAAGCTATGTTTGAAAGGAAACTTAAAAAATTCAAAATCTAAATGGTCAGACTCTTCACCTCCTCTTCCTTAACTGCCTATTGCCTATGCTCAGCCCAGAGCCTAGTAAAAACTCAGGACCGAACGTGTGGAAAGGCAGATATGAGTAATGTTGTCATGCACTGATAAGGATTTGGGATGCAGTGATAGCATTGGGAAAAAAATGGCTCCATTACTTAGAGACAGCTCATTAAATTTACCAAGTATAAAGAAAAATACAAGCAAAATAATCGTAGTAATAAAACTGTAAGAGCCTTGCAGCACCACCATGTAAGCAAAACTGAAGTGTGGCTATCTCTGCTACTATCTGTGTCTTCTTTGATCAGAGTCCTGGACTCTTCACCTTCCAGTTCCTGGCTCTGCAGCAGCTCAGTGCTCACAGGAAGGCTGCATTTGTTACTGAGGGATTATGAGCTGAAGAAGCTACAGTAAAGGGGGCATAATTATTATTACTAATCTGCATTGGAGTCAAGAAGTGTGCCAAAGAGCTTGCAAAACAAAAGTCTCCTGGGATTGTTTTAATAGTGCATGGACTGAGATTGGTTCTTTGTGTTGATTAGGCCTTCTTCTTAGTGCTATGCCTGCCTTCCTAGTCATTCTCTGCCACCCACCCGCATGTTTCACTGAACCTCTAAGACTCAGCTCTTTCATTAACAGTGTGATATTAGCACATGAAACTACAGCTTTTTCTCAGGATCTATCCGAGGTGCAGTTAGGACTCTACTACTTTTGTACCTAAACTTTGTGTTTTACACATTGTATTGAAATGTATACACTGTGGAGTCCATCTTTAAAAATATATGAATTGGTAAGCTAAAAAATTAAAGATATATATACAAAGCCTTGAAATGACCCATGCAAGAATAAACCACTAACACTTAAATTTAAAATTCCCAATGCTGGTTAAAATAAACAAACAAACAAAAAATACCTTACAGGTTCTAGGGCCATAAGAAGTGTGCATGCTCTTTCTCTTGATAATTTTGTCTAAACATAAATGTTCTCTATTAGGAAAGCATTTGATATTTTCATGTAGTTCAGAGATTTTACTTAACCCCAAATTCTGAGTTACACTTTAGTGGACTGCTCAACCTTGATATTCAGTGCCCCCCTACACTCAATTAATCCAGTTAAATTCATCTTACATTCTGAATGTACTTTCATGTCATGGTTCTATCTGTAAGTGTTCCCTATCTTCCTCATGGGGGAATTTTTATTTCTGATTTATCATTTACATAGAACATTCTCTTCTCATTTTCCCTGTCTCTCTTCATCTCCCTATCCATAGTTTAAAGGAAGGTATCATTGCCTAGTCTAAAAAGATCTTCAATCTTTTGACTCTCAAGATCTTGGCCCCCTCCCCCTGCCTTTGGCTGGATTTCCTAGGATTGCTTTGAACTCACTATGTAGCAGGAGGATAACCTTAAACTTCTGATCCTCCTCTCTCTGTCCAAGATTTTATGCATGCTGGGCATGCATATCACCAAATGAATTATAGCCCCAACTCTACCTGTCAAGACCTTATAACTGAAGAAATTTTTAAATTTGAATAAAACAAGTCTGAATCACAAAATGTTTATGTTCTTTTCATTATAACAGAGACTTGCAGAAGTAAAGCCTCTTTGATATATGTTATGCCTGCATATAGAATCTAGGATGCAATACTCCCAGAAGCTATAACAGTCCATGGCAACTTTGCTGTAACAGAATCAAGTCTGACTTATTTAAGACTCCGCTAGATAATGCTTATCCACCCTATTGTGTTTTTTATGTTTGTTTGTTTGTTTGTTTAACACATTCCAGTTTCATTGTTGTGTTTACAATTTTGCCCTTTGGGAGCACTTGACACTTCACACATAGGTGACCCATTTGTAAATGGGGGTAGTTGTGCATTCCTAAAATCTTCATATTAGGCCCTTTCCTACTTTGCTTCTTTCAAAGTCTCTACCTTTTAATTTTAAACCTCTCACGTTCATTTGAACTTTCTGAGGTTTTCCAAAGCTGTCACCCGAATTCTGCTTTATACACTTTGAAGTCTCCTCGTTCCGCAAAGTCTTGCATAGATGCCTCTTTGTTCGTAAATACTGCAAATGATGAGGCAGTCAGTTGAGAATCTGTCAGAGCAATAAGAAGGGGCTGGTTTCCTACTCTGATAGTTGCTGTTTATGAATTTTAGCAGTTGCACTTTTAAATAAAGTGACTTTGCAGAAGGACATAAAATAAAAGAACTTGCATATAAAATAAGAAAGCAAAAATGCTGGTTTTGGTGAAGGCCTTGGGTTCACCAGCAGGTGGTTACCCAATTTACCTAGATCCACTTATACATATTGTTCATCTGTGGATCTCATATCTAGTAGCAGAGGATATTTAAGTTGTAAGAAAGGAAAAATCAGAAATTCAAGTTAATTTGCTTTACTATTCCTAGAAAGAGAACTTGATTTAAAAGTCAGAACTGACAGATCAAAGTGCTGCTCAGCCTAGGACCAGCATAGATCACAAGAGATGGGCCCAGACCTCAGCCTGGATCCTCAAAGCCTCAGGGAAGAAAGAGCTGAAAGAAACATGACTTAGGATGTGGCAAAGGACTCATTCTGAACTCTAAGTTATTCTTGATTCTATAAGAAGAATTTTGCCAAAATCTAGATCCTTAAGGAGAATGGCACTGCCCTCATCTGCCAGCTTGGAGGACTATTTGTTCATTTTTAAAGAAACCTATTTTCTATGTTGCAGTATGTCCTTAGGGAAACCATGTTGACCTTTGGTAGTCATTGCTTACTTGTCAAAATAATCTAAATTTACATCCCAGTACTTATATCTTTGGTGTTTTTCTTTGGTTCATTTGCTACTTAACACATTTCTCTTCTATTTATAAATAGGATAATATTATATGGGTATCTCAAATATTCTGAGACTTTCTTTGCTACAAATATTGATGTCAACAATTTCTGCAATTAAACATTCTTAAGTTTTTTAGTGTTTTGGGTATACTGCAGACAGAACTGGTGGCTTAACCCTCTTACAGAGTTCTAATGATTTCATTTGCCTTGGGCATTAATGTTAAATGGATATAAAAGCAGTCTGATATTTTATCTGTTAAAATATAGAAATTTAATTAAAATTATTCTTGTCTTTCAGTGGGTAGTCTCACCCTTTCAGCAAACATGTTTATTAACAGACCACTAGGTTACAAGATCAACTCTGAATGAAAAGGAGAAACATGAATTTAGTAGGAACTTAAGATTCAAGTACAAAGAAGTGAATTTATATAAAACAAAACACAATTACTTGTTCATCAGGTAAGCAGCATTAGTATCTGTCATGTGAGAACAAATGAAAAAAATCTCTGAGATCCTATTTTAGTCTTTGGGAAACATACAATAGCTCAGATTGAATAGAAATAAGAAATGTTACTTCTCTTCTAAAATAGGGCTAGCAGCTTGTATAATAAGTATATAAAACAAAGCATTAATCAAATCAAATTAAGACACTTAGTATATGATGCTTATATACTGCTCATATCCTTGACAGTCTAAGTTTTTTGTTTTCTTCAGTAAAATTCCCCAGTAATGATACATCAATTTAATTAGATACCTATTAAGATGTGCTATGACCCAAGTTCATTTGTTTGGTATGGAAATTTTATGCTTTTGCATTTATATATAATTATAAATATTTGTAGACATAAATTAAAAGTAAAATTAGTATCTTGGTTCAAAAACATCTATACAATAGAGATTATGCTTATTCATGACATAAATTATTTATACCTCATAACAAATTCTGTAAAAATTTATGGTCTTATTTTTAGAAGAACTAGATTTTGAGTTTTGTTTTACTATTATGCAAGAATTAAGGCATATATAATTTTACATTTCCTATATAAAGACATTTATAAGATTTTTTTTTTTAATTTGAGCAAACCATCCTTCTGCTTACAGAAGACTTTATTTCTTCTTCTAATTAACTACACTATTTACAGCCATTTTTGTTGTTGTTGTTGTTGTTCATTGGATCAAGATCATTCTTAGGAAGCCTGTAAGAATCACACTCATTTTGATATATTGTTAAAGAAAACTACTAATACTCCTCTAGTTAATATAGTTAATGGCTTTCTCACAGCCAAACCTTACCTTCTTCTGTTGTTTATCTAATCTACTAGTACATGTTAAACAGTCCATTGTGGTTGTTATAACTATTTCTTCATATTATCCACCAAAGAAAGATAGAACAGAGGTCAGGTAGAGCATCAACAAGACTCCCCTCATCTGCCAAATTAATGACTCAGGTCTAAAACATTCTAATCTTGAGGTATGCTAATACAACTATATCAGAACTTTGTATTTTAGGTGACAATAATCTTCAGTTATCTCAAGACAAATACCAATGACAAATTGGCACTATTTGCAGCTCCTGTTTCATGAATGGCCTGATATGCTAGAGTGAGGGTTAACTAAATGGCACACTGCAAGAAGTCAGAATATCAAGTATTTTCCCTAATCAGCATCTTCACAGGGAGATGCTTGTTATGCTTGGCTTTACTTAGTGCTCAGCTGCATTGCTGTCATGCCTATCTTCTGTGCCTTATAGGGAATTGGGGGACAAGAATGGCATAACTAAAGCACAACTTTAGAACCGGTATAATTAAGTGAAGACAATACATTGAAAATTAATATGGAAATTTATGATCATATATTACCATGGAGCAAATAATACCATGGCATTGTATAACATGCCGTGTCAAGTCTCCCTGAGTTATAACCGCTTCCCTTCTTCACCGCAGAGAAACATACAGGAGGGAATTTCGGAGTATTCGAAAGTTCACTGTACACTTAGTTTTCTGTTTCTCCAGGAATGAGTAATGAGCTGTAAGATACAAAACTTAGATTGGCATCATCATGTAGGATGAGTTTATAACTTAAGAAATAGGAGTAATATTTCTCTTTTCTTTTTCTCCAAGAAAAACAAGCAAGCAAACAAACAAACAAACAAAATTGACCGGATGGAAGACCTGTTGCACACTATCCTAGAACCTTGACTTAACTTGAAGATCTGATCTAGACCCTGCATGTCCACGGCCACCACTAGATGGAGAAAGCTCAGCATCACACCTCAGGAGCACACAGTGAGTCCTCTTTACATAAAACTGCTCATCTATCCAAGAAAACAACATCCAGTACCTGGGCTGCTGAAACTTCAGGATCTGCAAAGATTGTGCACTTTTGTTTTCTCATGTTTTGAGAATGCATGCTTAGAAAGTAGCTTTTATCAAAAATGTCCAAAGTACTTCTAGAGAAACCCACTTATTCACCTCCACCAGCAAATCAGAGATTAAATGACATATGGTTTTTACTATGCCTTCTGCAGTTGCAGACCCGTAATTAATCTAATAGTGTCTGACTTCCTACCAAAATATATTCCTTCAGTCCTGGTTTCTCCTAATTTGTTTCTTTTTTTTATAAATCAAGCTCTGGTCTGCTTGATCTATAGTGGGTATCATCTTTTTCTATTCAGCTTACTAGGCAAATATTTATTTGAGCTCTTACAGATCCTAAACTAAATTCTGAGATTAAATGGTAAAGTAGATTGGATGCTTGTCCTTGAGGCAAGGAAGAAATAAACAGAATGTTTTCTCAGAGTACACTAACTGCTAAGCACAAGGTATGAAGAGAGGCTATCAGTGAAAATAAATAGGTCACGTAGCCCACCTGGAGAATCAGAGAGGATTTTCTGAACAAGGCAGCACTAAACTGAATCCTGAGCCTGGAGGGAGGTATCGGGAGGGGTGAGCTAGTAAAGAAGTATAATGGGGGAGTAGGAGTAGAAGGCAAAGGAAAAGGCTTCAAGAAGAGAGGCTTATAAGTGAGTCTAGAAGCCAACACTGCATATGTATAATAGGCATACCATGAACAGAGCCTGGGTGTCTCTGAGTTGGTGTAGGCAATGGGGAAGCTGGTAACACAGGGTTATTCAAAGTATGAATCTATGGATGAAAAGGACCTGTGCAAAATCTGGTGATATTTGTAAGCAAAGGTTGGAAAAGATCAGATGTGAGATATCAGAAAAGGTACTCAGGTTCATGGTAATGTCAATACTATGAAGTCCGGAAGTCCTACGTAGCAAGGTATAATCTGGTAAGCTTAACCAAATAATTAAGAGGCAAGGCCATTTCAAGACTTTGTCCTCATTTTCCTCGTGAGAGCTAGACAGGGATCTAGAATCTCCATCTTACAAATAAAAAGAAGAGCCCCGAATTCCAAAGTTTATTTGCTATCTTCCAATGTTACTAAAGACTGTATAAACTGAATCCCATGAAAGAGAAAGTAAAGAACGTAAGCAGGCATAAGGCCATGGTCAACAATAAAGAAGTAGTAAGAACAACCTTAGAAAAAGTCTCAAAACCAAAGAAGTTGGAGCAAGAAACAGAAGGACTGGAGTCATGAAGGAAAAAGGACTTTTAAATGAGCCCAAGAGATCTTGGTATAGGTCTTCCCAAACAAAAGAATGACTCTAAGAACAGAAATTTGAGGCTACTGTTAGAAGAAAGGAAACAACCTTGGCTTTGAGAAATGGTGAACAAGTTCAAAATGGGGTGTTTTGTGGGGAGAATCTTCCTTGCTTATCCTTAATGGGATGGTTTTCCACAAACAAATGTGAAATATATTTGGAGGGCTGAGGTAGAAGACAAAGAAAGGGGAGGAAGGAAGAATAGAAATGGAAAGAGGAATGGGGGAAAGAAGAGAAAACTCACAGAGAAAAAAATAGGAAAAGAGGGAGGGCCATCTTGAGCATAATATGGTGTATGAAGAATGAAGAGCTTATACACTATGAGCTACAGCAAAAACCAAGAAAACAGTTTCTCATCATATTGTGTGAGAATTAAACAACAGGGTTTTTGGACTCAGGTAGTCATTTATACCTTTGAGCCACCAACTAAATTTCTTCTCAGCTGCAGTCCCTTAAAATGACAGTGGACTGCCTAATCTCTAAGGCATTTCCTATTTTAAATTTCTGTGCATCTCCTCTTTGCAGCAGTAATTAACAAAGCCTAGAGTAAAGGGTTTTATTTTGCGAAGGTTAGTCACTCATTAACTTGAGATCTTATTTTGATTGCAGGTGACTATAAAATGCGTTCTTTCACCCTGAACTCCAAGGAAGAGATACAATGATATTCTAAGATTCTTGTGACTTTAAAAACTTAATAAAAAGATCTGAGAACAAATGAGCAGCATGGATCATAAAAATAAGAATAAAAGCCATTTTATTAAATTTTCTAATTTTCTAAGAGTCAATTTCTATTTTACATATGACAATAATCTTTAAGGGCCTGTGCTTTATACCATCTTATAGTTGATAAAACACTTTAAGGCTTGCTATTTCATTTGAGTATTAGAACAGATTGTTGTGTGCCAAGTAGACATCAGTTATCCACATCCGATAGATGAGAGTATTTCCGGATGGTGGACCTTAATCTCCAGGCTTCCTATTGAGCCACCTGAACTTAGCACGCACTTCATGAAAACACAGAAAGTTTTTATTATGGCATAAAGACTTGTCTCCAAATTTAAAGTAAGACTGATCAGCATGTAAAAGCAAGGTAAATTCTACAAACAAATACAGTTGTTTATGAGAGCCATATGTTTGTGTGCATGGAAACATGAATACCAAGCATTAAGGCTGTTTGAATAGATTCTAAATAAAAGAGGTTTTCTTGTCTGGCTGTTCTACTTCAACTCCCTTAGAGACAGCATTAAATGCAACACTAAAACATTGGCAAAAAACAACCACTCTTAAATCCTGCCTAGCCTAAATCATAAACTGAGCATAGGGTGACAGTTTTAAGAATTCTAGCTTTGACACAATTTCAATAGATATTATGTAAATTGGGTCTATGATAAAGTTACCCTGCTTTTTATCATATTGTAGTAATGAAATCATATAGTAAAGACATGCAACTATGGCAATCTCCTTCACCCAAATGGATTTTAATCATTTTGTCTGATGCCATATATTTTAAGCCACACAAGACTTTAAAATTTTACTGCAGGACTATTAAATGCTGCCTTGAATATGGTTTGTAAAAGTGATTTTTTTCACCTAGTAATCTGGTGGTTCTCCATTCTGTGTACACACATGAACCCATTAAATACAAGAAGCAACAAATACAGCCTAGGTGCTTCCTCAAACCAATCCAGTAAAGATTTTTATGAGTGTCAGGATTCTCCAGCTTCGGTGTTTTCCGAATGTGTTCCAGGGGAAATGCATGGCTGTGAGAAGAGAGTTCCCAATTTGAAAGTGCTTAGGAATTTCTTGGGCATCTTGTCTAAAAATGAAGATTAGAGAGTCAATTTGGGGTTGGATCAGATTTCGTTTGTAACAAGTGATTGATATTTCTGGTGCCCATCTGTGGACCACATTGATAGGAAAACATTGCCAGTGCTCCTCAAACTGAAGCCCAGGCCTGCAGCTTCAAAGTCACCTAAGCATTGATAAAAAATGCAGTGTCAGACTTTACTACAGTGCAGCTTAATCAGACATTCTGTAGGCAGGGCCTCCATGTAAAGCTGTCCTCTGCTCAAGTCAGTGGTGCTCAACCTCCCTAATGCTGCTACACTTTATACAGTTACTTATTTTGTGGTGACCCCAACATAAAATTATTTTTGTGCTACTTCATAAGTGTATTTTGGCTACTGTTATGAATCAAAATGTAAATCCCTGTGATTTCACATGATCTTAGGCAACCCTGTGAAAAGGTCCTTTGACCCTCAAAGGGGGTGTGACCCATAGATTGAGAACTACTGGATGAAGTTCTCAAGTTCAAGAAACAGGGTCCTTATATAATTGTTTCCTAAAGACAAAAGATCTGGCTGCTTATGGCTAGAACATGAGTGGGTCCTTATTCTTGTATAGCACTTTATAGTTCAACAAACGTTCCTTCTTTACCTAGTGTGGGCTTCTTAAAATAATCCTGTACGGTAACTAAAATAGACAGTTTCAGTATTTTCAAATTTGAAACTGAAGCTCAAAATAATTCAGGGATTTGCAGAAAGTCATAGCCTACAAGGAGAGATCCAAATTTAGAACCTAGATCTTTTGAGTCTTGGGAACTCAGAGGCAATGCAAACAGGGAACGGGGCCATCCATTGAAACCTCCAAGCAAGAGCTTGGAGAAATGGTATCTCTAGGGCTCAGGTGATAGCAAGAAGAGGCCTAGCACACTCAGGCCACTTCGTATCAGGTGGGTCACAGCTGTTTGTATTTGAAGCTAGCAGTGACCACAAAGTTCTGTAATCCTTTTTGGCCTGAGTTTGCTGTTATGCAGGATCAGCTTTGCGAAACACAAATGCTGAACCCTCAACAATTGACTTAGGGCATGAATCACCAGAGTTGTCCAATTCATTTGAAGTCAAAAATACATAAATCAGGAAAACAGCTTTCCCTTTACATCCTATGTGCATTTATGTATACACTCACTTGCTCAACATTTACAGAAATGCAAAAATTCAGTTTGCCATTGACTCATGAGGTTTTTCTGTTTTGTTTCTTGGGACATAAACGACAACAAACAGCGTAATTCATGGGTGCATAAACATTCTTTAGTAAAATGTATGTAAATGTCATAATCCTAAATGATATACAGCCTGTTGAACTCCATTCTTTACAACATATATTTAATGAAGGGTTTTACAGGCAATGGATGATCTTTAAAGAATTAGTGATAGCCAATAAAATTTGATTACCTTTAGTGACTTAGCTACAGAGAAAGGAAAGTTCATAGTTGTCACAGACTCTCACTGTAGGCCCACAAAGTTTGTTTTCAAATAGTGAATTATAAGTAGAAAAAAAAAATCACATATGGTGCCAGGAGTTTGAGTATTGACACTTTCTTAGTGAACGTAGGCATTCCAGATGCCTTATAGAAGAGTGATCATGTTTCTCTTGAAATTTGAGAAAGATTTATTATATTTTATTGTCAAATAATTCCATCATTTTTTGTTGTTTCTTCCCTCTTAGAACAGAAACAAACAGGAAAGTAAATAAACTTAGAAAAACAAAAATTAAATAAGCTTCACATTATCACTTAGTTTCTCTCCAAATCCCATATACTTATTGGATATATTTTCAGCTAAATGGGGAAAATATTACCATCCTTGAAATACTATAATATCCTGCAAACACCAAAGACAGATGGAATTATAGATATCCAGTTTGATATCTCCATTTTATATTAATTACAATCACATTGCTGGGTCAATTTTTTATTTTACCATATATATGCTCATATTATATCTCCATATGTTTATGCATATGAATATTTACAAAGAAACTTTGGTGAGTAAATACACAATAATAAAAATGTTTTATGCAGCTATTGTAGTTGTTTGAGATCTAGCACCCTATCAATATCTTTCCAGATATATACTATTAATACTGAGGAGGTGGTCAGTGTGACCATCAAAATATCATAATTTGCAAGTACGCTATGGAATACCATCTATTTCCAATTGTGTATGGTTTATAAAGAGAGGTAAATGTGTTTCAATCCATCAACGTGCATGTCTGTGTTCAGGTTAAAGGGTTAGTAAGCCTAGGACTTGAACTTCTAACAGTTGACAAATCCCCTTATTAAAGTGGGGAAGTAGGTGGGCTCTGTTAAAAACAAATCAACAACAACAACACTTGAGTCTGTATCATGAGATCCCTAAGTATATGTCACATGCTTTCCTTTGCATAACAGTCTAAAGGCATGTTCATTTTATCTAGAAAGGAACTTCAGGCACTACACTGCTGCTGACCTCAGATCTGTGGATCACACTTTGGTTCTTTGGCTTTGGAATGGAAGTGGTGTTGTGGTCTTCATCAGGTCCTTCTATGAGTTTTATTAAGACTTGAAGTCTCCTCTAAGAAACAGCCAGGTTAGGTATGGACATGCCAGGCTATTTTTTTCAAGTTTGGTCATAATTACACAGTTTTTTCTTCTTCAAAAGGATAGAAACTATAGACTATGAATAAATACTCTTTATTACACTGCTCAATTGGACTAAAGGTTATAGTAAATAAAAACAATGATTAATTCCAAAATTCTTATTGAAACTCTTGTTTTATGGAAACAAGTAGATAAATGTTTTGGAGACCTGTCAACAACGTTCTTGTCATTGAATCATCAGACCTACAAGCCTCCCTTGTCTCTTATTGCCATTTCCAACTACTCAGGGCCACACACTTACTAAGAGAGGATTTTTTTCTCCCTGCCATTTCACTTTCTCAGTGCCACGCATCTACTGTGGCTGCCAATGAATCAAGTTCTCTTTCCTCTACTCCCTTGGAAGATCACACTCCCAGCAAAATGTCAGAAACAAAGTGGAAGCATGCTTTTCCCAGGCTAGACTTGCAAACAGAAAGTAAGAGCACTATTCTTCACCAGGAAACTGACCCACAAGGCAAACTGGATTCAGTTAAAGAGATTGAGAAGAAGGTCAGCTAAGAAAACAAAGGCAACTTGCTCCATGGTTCCTTCTGATAGAGCCTCACCAACCTCAAAAAAGAAAGCCTTGTCTCAGTCAAAGAAAATAGAAAGGACAGCATATGAGGTGAGCAGAAGCAATGGACTCCCATAGGTGAGGTGGTGCATGCTGTTTGTCTGTCATCCCTCTCCCTGGGAATAACTGGTGCTGGATTTGTTTCCTTTTCTCTGTCTCCATTTCTACATTGTAATATCTGATAAAGTGTGATAGTTTAAAAAATCAAAAAAATTTCAAATTTCTTTGAGCAATCATCATGCAAACACTTATCCATATCACGCACAGATATTTATGGAACAGGAATACCTCTTATATAGACATCTATGTGTTCCTTACATGGAACTGCCAGAATCCATTTTTTCTGCTCATTAACACATCCTTGTTTCTCTGACTATACCTTAGGATGCCAGGTGGTGCTGACTTACAAAAACATCACGAACTTTTCAAAAATTTAAAGCAAAAGTTGTATACATTCAGAGTAGACACATCATTTCTCACCTTTAATCTTGTAATCTGGGAAAATGAGTCACTTCTAGGGCAAGCATAAATGTAGAGCTTTGCTGCTCATAAAGAAAGGGTTAAGGACATCAGGGAATACGAATGCCAGCAGCTGAGACGGCATGCTTGTGTGTTTGCAAAAATATTTTCTGCATTATGTCCAAATCCCTTTGCAAACAGATAAATTACTCTATAAATCGTATTACCCCGTGCGGATAAATCACACATGCAGGTTTACAAAGCTGGAGAGCTACAAGGGGAAGTCCGCTCTGGTTAGGAGGGTGTTTGGGATTCATAATCACTCAAAGCTCAGGAAATGAAGAAAGAAGTACTCACACACTGTCATGTACTCACTCTTTGGCCTTCTGGAACAACTCATGTACATACCACACGCGCACACACACACACACACACACACACACACACACACACACACAGGAAACACGCCATATCACACCACACATGATTTCCTCTTTAACAAGGCTAGAGATCCCCAAGCAGGACATTCTGTGACAGCCAACCAAATTTATTTCTGAGAAAAGAAAAGAAAACTTTGCTGCTGTAGGCAGCTCTGCCACAGAACTGCTCCCTGATGCCCCGGGGTTTATGCACTATCAGCTCCTTGCACTCAGATTAGAGGTTGATTTTCTATGGCATACTGTTTTTTATTGCCACGGCCAGCAATATTACCTAGAAAGACAGACCAACACTGGGTCATTATATTTGGAAGAAATGGGATTTTAAAAGATCTCCAAGGAAAATATTTCTTCTTTCCTCCTCTTTTTCTATTATTATCTGCTAGAGAGTCAAGTAAATCTGGGGAGGGGGAAGGTGGAAGGGAAATGCAGGAAAGAAGCTTTGAGCTTGAAGGAAATACAGTAATGACGAGGTACCATCCAAGTCTCTCTACCTTAGGAGGGTCAAACTCTCAAGGACTTGGGATGCTTTTCCAAATTTCCATCCCAAATTATATTGCAGAGCTTGGCAGAGCTGCATAGGGCTAAGGCTTTGAACTCAATGATCAATTTGTAGTACCTAATGTAATGTCAGGTTAATGCCTTCTCCACCTCTGTTTAAGTTTTCTATTCTTAAAGGCCTGCCATTAGGCTGGATCCTTTTCTTCCGTTCTCCTCATTCTTGTGTTGATTTCTGTCCTCATTTCAAAAAAAAAAAAAAAAAAAGCCTCAGTAATCATCCAAAGTTGTAAGATTGATTTATTGCCTACGAAGTCAATTCAGAGATCTTTACAGAAAGTCTTCTATCAAAACTACTGCTAGGGCACACTGAGCCTTGCTGAGCAACACACACACACACACACACACACACACACACACACACGAACAAGGAGAATGCAGCCTTGTGTACCACGCTTTGAAAGCCATAACTCAACAACTCTTGTGTCTGAATGGAGGAACCTCAACAAAACTCTAAATGCCAAGCATGAGCAATTACCACAGCATGAACACAGCCCAATGCCACTAATACCATAGATAAAGTTCTGCTTTCTTTACTAGAGAAAACAACGTTCAAAGAACTGATCAACATTCCAAAAGCACCCTTGGCTCTTGACAGGGACCAAATTCCCTTGAATTTTGTTCCCCGCTAAATTTTCAAGTCAATACAAGGGACACACACACACACACAGAGAGAGAGAGAGAGAGAGAGAGAGAGAGAGAGAGAGAGAGAGAGGAAAAGTTGCTTGCAAGCCCTACCTGAGGATGGCTGTGTCCCCCTGTCTCACGGTGATGTTGTCCGTGCCTCGGTTAAAATCCACGCTTCGAACAGGCAGTCCTGTGGGAAGAAGGCAGAGCAGTCTCAGTAGGACCAGCGGCAACTGTTTCCGATCGGGCTGAACTCTCCCGACCATGGTGGCCTCGGCGAGTTGGTCCGCGGTGGACTCGCGTGTGCGCGCTGCTGGCCACGGAGAGGGGCTCTAGCGCACGGGGCTCGCAGCCACTGCCAAGGCTGCTCGGGCGGGTCCAGCGCGCACTCCCTTCCACTTTGCTTCGCTCTTTCCCTCGCTCAGTCTCTTTCCCCTCTGAGATTTAACAAAGCCCTCATCAAATGTAAGCAGGAGTGGGGAAGAAAGTGGAGAAACAAATTTTCTGAAGGAAGAGTACAAATATAAAATGCTTTAATGATGAGGAGGCGACTGTCAATGGCAGGGTGCTTCCTTAGACTCTCTGTAGCTGGCTGCTTCTCTGCCAGCGTCTGGGCTGAGCTCCTTCCCGCTGTAACCCACTTTCCCAGGCAGCAGGAGAGCCTGCCAGGGAGAGTAAAGAAACAGCCTCTCGCAGCAGCAGCAGCGGCAGCAACCCAGGAGCTCTCTCCCCCTCCTCTTTCCTGTTTCTCCCTCCAGTCCCTGTTCTCTCTCTACTCAGCACCTCCCCCCTACCCTGCTGGTTTTCAACAGCCCCACCACGTCATCCCCTCCTCCCACCCCTCAGCGTGGCCCCTTGCTTTGCACAACTGCCCCCTTCACCAGCAGCCAGCCTCAATGAAAGCCTGATGCGCCTTTGGGTTGTCAGGACAACAGCTCCATCTGAGGCCTGGCTGATTTCCTTAAGAAGAGGGGATGGGGCTCAGAGGTACTGTTAAGACAGGGAAGAGGAGGTGGACTTAAGCTGTAAAAGGACAGGAGGAAGGGTCCAAGAAAGAAGAGGGACAGCATGGCAAGAAAGAAATTCGAACCTTGACAAGTGGAGCTAAACACACATGGATAGGAAGGCATACTGCAGAATGGACCAGAAAGATGAGGAATGATGAAGAAACTGAGTCTCAAACTGAAAGTCAAGGTAGATTTCGGAGTCCTGGCAAATGGCTTTCCACACTCCCATGGTATTCACCCTTTCTCCTTTCCTGAAGTGTTTAAAAGGTTTATTTTCTCTCCTTTCTTCATCCCCCCCCCCCCTCTTGAAACCCCCTATGAAAGATGGATTGGAGACAATGCTGGTATTGAATGGTCCAGGGTGTGAATGCATGTCTTGTCTTTCTCAAGTGCCAGCCTCAGCAGCTGATCCTTGATCCCTAAATCAACCTCACTCTCCAGGAAACCCACAGACAGACACATAAGTGATGGGATTTGGGATTATCGTTCACATGGTACATTGCAGCTAGCTCATCGGTTTCTAATGCCATATGCTTCTCAAAAAACGTTCCTATACAAGGAAGTTGATCTGAATGTTTGTCATTTACAAGGAGATCTAAGTCTATAGACACACTCTACTGAAAGCAGATGCCAAACAGATGTAAGGATTTAGCATTTGTCACTCCCACACAGCTACCCAACCAAGCAGTGCGGTCCATAAGGGGTTAACACCATAGTCACTTAAGTGAGAGTTTCAATGCCAGAAAGGTCTCTCAGCCCTGAGACTGAAGGAGATGGGATCAGCTGAAGGCTTCTTTTCTGTCATGAATATTCTCTCTCTCTCTCTCTCTCTCTCTCTCTCTCTCTCTCTCTCTCTTCACAGACACACAAAAAAGCAGTGTTCTAAAGTCTACAAAACAAATTATAGTCAGCTTTATACAGTTGACATTGCCAGACTCACTTATCCAGTAAAGAGGCAGCAAATACTTCCAGGTTCCAGGTTGTATACAAACGAGGTGGGAGGAGGGGCAGATTGTAGAGTTTCCGGGTTTGAGCAAGCTAATCACCCTCAGACCCGCAGAATAATCAATCATTCTTGGTTTCCTTTTTGCTTCTTGGCAGCCACAGAGCTTTGGAATTTCACCTGTTTTCTTTGTGATAGCTAAGAAACTTGACAAGGGCAACTGAACATTGTATCTTAGTTAAGGTGATAAAACATGGTGGCCAAACACAACATGGTAAGGAAAGACTTTGCTGGCTTACACTTCTACATCACAGTCTACTATCAAAGAATCCAGGGAAGGAACTCAAGGCAGGAAACTGGAGGCAGGAATAAAAGCTCCACATGCTTGATCAGCCTGTTTTCTTAAACAACCCAGGACCATCTTGCCCAGGTGTTTCTGCTACCAGTGGTCTAGAACCTCTTACCCCCAATAATTAAACAGAAAATGCCCCACAGACTTACATACAGGACACTTTTATAGAGCCATTTTCTCAGTTAAGAATCTCTCTTCCCCTGAACAGCTAAGATTGTGTGAAGCTGAGGAAGTCAACCAGGATACATGGTTAACTACAGACATTTGCAACCAAAAATTATAATAATAATAAGAAGCTATGAAATCCCAGCAGAACTCAAGCCCTAAGGAGTCATTCACAGCTGGTATTTGCCTTGTGCCCCAGAATATTTAAAGCCAAAAAAAGTTTGGCAGTATTTTATCAGTTTAGAGGTAGGTGACTTCCTACAGATTATGTGAGAAAATGAAGATGTTTTGTCTTTGAAGAAAATACTTTAAAGCATTAGAATCCAAATTGTCCCAATTCAAGGATTATAAAGTCAATTACTTTTATTTTTACTGTAAGTTCATTTCACATAAATCAAGATGTCCTCTGTCTGTGGTGCTGAGCAGTCTTAGGAGACAGGAATGGGCCATGGCTGGCTCAGGACAAGGCTGTTGAAATTTTGAGCTCATTTTATAAGTGAAGAAATGGCTAAAGTGGTTAGTTGAATCATAAGTTCTGTAACTATCAATGTGAATGGAACAAATGAGTTTATCATGCTAAAGGGAATAGCATCAAGACTGCAAGGAGAAGACCATCTTGTCTTCCCATACATTGCCAACAGCCTTGACCATCCCTGCCAAGGATCTTGTTGCTTTTAGAAATTGATGATTTGCTTACACAATGACTTAGATAGAGGATATGTTCTCTTGTTATAAGTTGCTCCTCTGATGTAAGAAGGAAAAAATAAAGAGATGGTGAACCTAAACCTTACAGGATGCCTTAATTCCATTGACCATGCTAAGAAAGTAGTATTGTCCACTGAGGACATAGTGTATTCCTAGATGCCATGGTAAGAAGGACCAGACTTATCAAGAATAAATAGAATGCCTCAGTGGACAGGATTTTGTCTGAAGAAGAGAATAGAGTGTTTTGTTTAATTATTTGTATGATTTTCAGGACAAAGAGACAGATGATACAATAGTAGTTTTGGTTTTTTTTGTTGTTGTTGTTTTGTTTTTTGTGAAAGAGGTCAACACATGACTAATTTCTACACCAACAAAACTTGATACTAGCATGAGTGACCTCCTAGGAGGTGTTTAAAGTAAACATGATGTTTGAAACCCAATGCGCAAAATAATTCACAGAAGTAGGATCAGGAATGCAGTATTTGTAGTTAATTAATCACATTTTGGATTTGTCTCCATAGCTCTACTAAGGAAAAGGTATATTACACAGTTAAGATTATAACCACAATCAAAATAGTTAATTAAGAGTTAATTAATTAAGAAGGCAAAATTCACAAGTACATATTTACATAGAAAAAATCCAAAAAGCAATTAAGATATATATATATTTTTTAATGTTTATTAAGCTTAGTCATGTTCTTGAAGAAACTTTGGTTTAACTTAATTGAGTTGCTTTGAGCACATAAGATAAAACACAATCTTTAAAGAAAGATCCTCATAGTTTAGAGGATCTCTGATATAGATGTTCAGCACTGCTGTAGTCTAATTCAAGAAGCATTTTGGCCATGAAGCTTATTAGGTAAGTTGATAATTCAATGGAATTTACATTCAGACAGAACTTCAGGAACTTCTTTCTCCTAACATTTGGCCCCACAGAAGAATTTATGATTGTTAAATATAAGAATGGAGGAATGGCTGGCTTTCCTATCACAACCATAGTGTAAACAACAGCATTTATAGAGTAATGAATCCGTCAACTTCCCCCAGCTCAGTGCAGTCTCTCAGACAGTCTCCTCTTCACACCCTCATTGAGCCCTGGTTTTCTCTCTCATTATCTGATACATCAATAGAGTATAAAACTGGACACTATCTCACACTTATGGCCATTCCCCTCCAGATTACCTTACTATTAACTCCTTTACTACATTCCTTCCTTAGAAATGTCGAGAGAGAACACATAGATGACTTTCTGAAAGGTATGCAGGCTATTTTTCCAGAATCACTCTATACATGCTTGTGAGCAGCTTGGCAAAAATGAACATACTTGGGTTATTTGTGAGGCGAGCATGGCTGTTAGCCATGTGAAACAGCCATCATCACCCAAGTAAGATGATCTTAACTACTACTTTAAAATAACATACTGCCTTTCCAAAAGAGGCTTTAGGAGGTTCTGGCTCTCCAGAGACAAATGCTGCAGGAAAAACAAAAACTGGCTCACATATTAGTACCCAAAGAAGCATGAAGCATTTATTCCTCTGTTTAGCTTTGAAGGAAACAGGCTCACAGGAAATCCAAATGCAGTCTGAAATGTACAGCTAATTATTTGGCTACATTGCTTGCATTTTATGCTAAATCTGTCTATAACATTATTAATGAACCGTTCTAAATTTCCACAGTTGTAAGGTCTTAATCATAATCATATCATGTCTGCACTCCACTCTCATAAGTAGAATTAGCATTTCCATATG
This sequence comes from Rhynchomys soricoides, assembly GCA_019843965.1. Lineage (NCBI taxonomy): Eukaryota > Metazoa > Chordata > Mammalia > Rodentia > Muridae > Rhynchomys > Rhynchomys soricoides. The sequence goes on along the minus strand of JADRCH010000149.1, from coordinate 4,664,277 downwards.
AGCTAGAAATGTAGAATTGTTCAAATTTCTCCTCAGGATCCCTGCTACCATATCCTCACTGATTTCATTATAAGCTAGCAATGTTCAGGTACTTTGGTTTCTGCCCATGAGTATGGCACTATCTTGTGACTTGTCATTGGGATTTGGAACCTTTACATTAACCTTATTCATGTGTGCCTTTCTGTGTCAAAAAAGTATTCAGCCTCAAGTCAGTTAATGTCTAGTTTTTCCTCATAATTCCCCAGTGATGTAAAGCCCCTGACTCAAATTCTGCACCTCGAAAATCAGTCTAAGGTTTGCTTTAAGTGCATGCCATGGTTCATTGTTATCAAATCAGTCCTCGGCCTCTAACAATGTGGGTTTTGCTCACTTGTTCTATTTTTACAGGCATCAGTACTTGGATGTGTCCCAGTTTCACAAGGTCTTGGAAACTATTCAGCTACTTGTATCTCCACGTTTCACTTCTGCTCTTGGTAACTCAGAAGCACGCCTGCACTCACTGTTACTGGCACACAGATGCCTGAGTACACTTAACAAATCATTTTATTTCAAGGAATTGTACAGGTTGGCCTTGGGCTTACCTTTATTCCTAGATTTTAACCTAGATCACCATGGGCACCATCCACAAGGAGGTAACAGTGTCCAAGCAATGCCGGATCTCAATTGTGTCTGCTCTTTCAGGATACCTTTCATATAATAGGAAGGACATTGGAGCATCTGTGAAGATGGAGAGAACAACACCTCCAGAAGAACAGAGTGTTAGGACAGCAACTCAGGAAACTCTACCCTCTATCTGAGGCTGCTGTAGGGAACTGAATTTCTACACTCAGAAAATAGGTCAAGGAGGAATGAGGAAGAGTGGAAGCAGAGTTCTCAAAAATGAAGTATAAGCTGATGAGTTATTCAGTCACTCAGTATATGTTCATTGATGACTTACACTGTGACTTAGAGAAAGCAAGGCTCTGATCCCATAGAATTTGCATCCTAGACTTCAAAATAGATATCAAGTAAGTAAATACTTTTATATTATTTTGCAAAGTGAAACTTATGGGGAAAAGTACAGGTGGCAGAGTGTAAGTAGCCTACAGATCTGTGAGGGAAGCATTCATAAACAAAGCTGGCTTGAAGCAAAATCCTCAAACTTGAGAAAGTAGACATGAGAATGTCAACAAGGTTTCTTCAGGTTTAAACAAATGGCATGTTAAAGGCAATAAAATAGTAATATCTACATGATATACCTTCAGCAGAATGGATGGCAAAGCCCCTATGGAGCAGTTTATATGTCTGTTGCAGTGTAGAGTAGAAATGAAAAGGATGAAATTAAAAATTAAGGAGCTATCATAATGAGATCATTCCAAGATTAGGAAGTTATGTTTTATTCTAGTGATGTTAATGAACAAATGTTTGCAAAAAATGATTTAAATAATTTGGTTGACATTTTACAAAGAGTGTTAAGAATACAATATGGACAATGAATTGTCACAAAAACTACAGTGGAAATAGAGAATCAAAGAGAAGGATATCTTAGTTCCTCAGTGCAGACTAGCATAGGCTGAGATAAAGAGAAGATGAAATTGACTTGACTGGCCCAGGATGGGCGCTCCCTCCCCAAGAGTCTATATTCTACCATAAGTCATCTCTGCTTTTTTCAGGTGAGCCTCTCTCCTCACTCTACTGGGTTAACTCTGGTGCACACCTGTGAAAAGTCACCAATTATCATGGAGAGAGCTGATGGAGAGCCAAGTAGACTACCATTAATATCAGCTGTACAGAAGAAAAAAAAAAAAAAAAGAAAGATTTCTGGTTATTGCTTGCCAAGTGTAAATGCTGCAAGCCCTTAATTATGGTTCTTATATGTTAATGGAATATCAGTATAGTAAAAAAAGATTTTGTTAAAATTTTAAGGACTAACGAAGGTATAACATGATAGACAGATATCATACAATAGCTAAACTTTACTAAATATTTTTTGCATATCTATATTTTTCAGGCGATAGCGAACCTGTTCGATTTGAATGGAATGCCTAGCTAAATATCTTGAGGCTATAAGTCATGTAAATAACACTAATATGTTTTCTCCAGAGCTTTCTAACAATGTTGAGCTCCAGGGCAAATCTAGTGCTGGGTCATTATATTATCCAAAGTGTCCCAGAAGTGTGCATGCTTCTAAGTAGCTTCCTTTCCTCTCTGGCTTATCATTTACATTCTTGGTCCTCTCCAGTTTCAGTAATGAATGTAGATGCATTGCTTAGATGAGAGGAAAGGAACTCACAAGACCGATCTCATCAGTCAGTTGCTATATATGAGAACATTCATAAATATTATTAATAAATATGTGAAAGCACCATGTAGCAGTTCTTATGCTGATGTCTGAAACTTCACTGATACATAAAACTGACAATCTGCTCTAGTGTGCTTCTCATAGAGGAATTACATTAAAGAATCTTCTTTGAGAGAGACAAACATGATTTAGAGTTTTAGAGTAGGTCTTTCAAACATGCTCTGCAAAAGAGAAGGGCCAAAATTAGCCATTGCGTATATCCAATGCTCTCCTTGGTTCTGAGCAGAACTGAAATACAAAACACAGACTATTTATCCAAAACCCACAGCCAATACATTACATCCAGGTGAGCATTCTTGCAGCAGACAATGAAAGGCTAGTAAGCAGGGAATGCCTTATGAAAAAGCAGAATCAAAATGTAATAACTCAAAGAAGATAAACCAGAGGGTATTTTTGGTTTTTTTTTTTTTTTGATTGTTTGTTTGCTTTTTGTTTGTTTGGTTGGTTTTTGGAGATAATGGTATTTTAAGTACCCCTAGAATACACGTAAGAGGAAAGGAGAGGGTGTTAATGCCCTTTGCATAGGGTAGTCACTTGAACCATCCTGTAATGAAGGATGGAAATCCAAGATTCGTCTGAAGCTTGGGGTTCTGTCTAATGAAAAGGCTGAAGGAGTTTGCAGCCCCATGGAGGGAGCAACAGTGTCAACTGGCCTGACCCCTGTTCTCCAGGAGACTGGACCACCAACCAAAGAATACACATGGAAAGACCCATGGTACTGGCCACATATGTGACAGAGGAGGGTATTGTTGGCCATCAAGGGGAGGAGAGGCCCTTGGGCCTGAGGGTGTTAGATGCCCCACTATAGCGAATGCCAGGGAGTGAAGGAAGGAGTGGGTGGGTGGGGGAATGTCCTCATAGAGGCAGGGAAGGGAGGGGAGATAAGGAGGTTTCCAAAGGGGAGACATTTGAAATGTAAATAAAGTATCAAAAATTTTAAAAAAGAATTTTTAAAAAAAGAAAAGTTCCAAATACATTGAAAGTCCCATTTCATCCCACAGTTAGATTCCAGAAAAGCTAGGAGATCTACGTGTCATCAGAGTGGTAGAATGTTCAGTGTGGAAGCCAGTCAGAAGCCTGAGCTGAAGTTGTTGAAGTCATAATGAGAAAGATAAACATTATCAACCATGTACACATTTTTCTTTAAAAAAAAACAAAAAAAAAAACTGTAAGAAAAGAAGGTCTTTGCTCAAACTTCCATCAACAGAGAAGACAAGTTGTAGAAAAGTGTGTAGAGGGAAAGATCGAAAAAAGTTAAAATGGAAAATCATTATTTTAAAGTGAGGGTCATTGAAGTGTTTGACAGGCATGTTAATGAGTTTGACCTTCATTCTGTAGGCAGCAGGGAATCATTAAAAAAATTGAGCAAGAGAATGACATAATCAGATCTGTGGTTTAGGAAGATAACTAACTGGCCTTGGAGTGGGACATATACTGGGACAAGTTAAAGTTGGGAAATTCCTGTGGTAAAGTCTCTAAAAAGAGCAAAAGCAGGGCTTGACAAAAGCAGGCTACAGCACAGTGACACTGGAAATATAGGAAGCAAAAGCCTGCAAAAGAATGTCACCTAAAAAATGACAGGAACTGTCAATTGGGTACGGGAGTAGAAGAAATAGAAAAGGCAAAGGATTTCTCTGCCTTCTATCTTTTTTCTGATTATAGTTTTGGCTAATAAAAATGGGAAATTTGAATTAAAAAAAAAAGCTAAATTTAGGAGAAATTTGGAAATTCTACTTTTAGATCTCTGAGCTAGCTCCTAAATTAGTATCCAAATAGCCTGTACTCCCAGATGGGCATGCTTGTGAAATTGTCATAGAAATATGATACTCTTCACAGAGGGGCTGTCTTTGAGATTTGGTGAACTAAGCCCAGAAAGTCCGATTCTTTTCTTATAATTTTTCTTCTCTCTGTTCTGTGTTTGTGTAACTTCAATATGTTTATATAGCATGTGAGCAACATAATTGTTTGCTGATAATGAGTTTCATTCTGACTTTTAGAGATACATGAACCGATAGCAATTAACTGATTTCACTTTCAAGAAGAAAAATAATCTGAACTTGTCTCCCTCTGCTGGTTATATGCTGAGGTATCATGGTGCTTATTTAACTAGAATAATAGAAAGAAATAGAAATACTCGATAATAAGATAATAATTTCTTTTTCTACAATTATAGGCTTTTGTAGTTCACAACATGCAGAGACACTCATAATTTGCCATGTTGTCTTTACTGCAGTTCTATGAGATAAACAGTGTGAGTATTACCACCCCACTTGTCAGGAAATGACTCTGAGACTCCAAGCCACTAAGCTCACATATGAAATCACATATGAAATCAGGAGGCATATGTAATTAGAAAAAAGTGTTACAGTGTTAAAGCTAGAGGCGATCTGGAAGAATCTTTCTGTTTACTCCTTCACAATTTTACAGCTGAAACATGGACCTGAGATGCCTACTTACTGCCTCACCATTTCATAGCTGAGATGGAGTTGACACAGCTCTTCAGAAACAACGAGCCTAGCATTCATAGAACTCAACACATAGACAGCATTCTTTATATTATCCCATGCTTCCTGTTCAATAATTCCAGGATATTATTATTTTGCCTACCTGCCCTATAGCATGGCCTGTAACAATCTGAGTCCTCTCACAATTAGCAATCAAGAAAATATCCTGTAGACATGCTTACAGGCCAATGTGGTGGAGGTAATTCTGGTGCTGGGGTCCCCTCTTTTCGGGTATGTCAAGGTAACAGTTGAACCTAACTGTGAAAAACTTATAAGCAAGTAATCAAACAAAAGAAGGATGAAAACATGGACTAAGATGTCAGTAGGTCAAGCCTAAAATGCAAGACTTCGTCACTATTTATATACAGAAGGGCTCTATCCAGCTTGGGACTCTGAACCTTCAGGAAAAAGTGTAAGTTTGAAAGATGTTGAGATACTAGATAATGTGTGAGCAGAATACTTGGCACGGAGTCCCTCACCACATCACTGACTGGCACTGTTTACTTTTTTCTCTACACACCATCTACAGGCAGTCTGTAACAATTAGTAATTAGGAAAGTGTCAGTGGAATGCACACAGGCAAATGTGGTGGAGGTAATTCCTCAACTGAGGCTCCATCTTTTCAGATGTGTGAAGATATGGCTCAGCATCACACTCTCCCACATTGTTCCATTCATAATGAATATGCCCATTCTTTCATGGATGGAAATAGTAACTGATAAAAATAATTATACTTGTGTGTGGATGATTTACAATTCTAACTTCTATAGGACTATGGATATTATACAAAAAGAGTTTAACTCAATGTATTTCTGATTTTTTAAGGACATTTTTAAATGTAAGTATACCATAATAGATCTTTATTTTTTCTGATACAAAATATATATAGCTCTTTGGTCAAAAATTGCAAAGATACTTTAATATCCAAATTTTAAGTATGAACGTGGTTTGAATAATCTTAGGCTATTAATTCATAATATCTATTTGCATAAGGAAGGGGTCATTAAATACTTAGACTGTTAAATCAATGCATAGAATATATTTCAAAGATTTTATCAAAGATTTATTTTCAGTTTTGAAGTCATATTTATCTATGAGAGTCTCTATATAGGTGTGTGGGTGCCCATGGAACAAGTAGAGATCTCCTGAACCTGGGATTACAGGCGGTTGTGAGCTGCCTGATGTGAGTGCTTGGAACTGAACTTTGGTCTTTTGCAAGAGCAACAAACACTCTAAATGCTGAGAGCTATCTCAGCTCCTGAAAGGTTTTATACATGTATCTTATATGAGTGTCAATTATCAATTAAGAATAGAGAAATAGGACACGGGTAGCCAACAGCCTGTGGAGCATCATGCCTAAGTTTTATTGTGACTGTGGTGATACTGATCTTACCCATGATTTTCAGTCTGTGAGGAAGACACACTGCACACTTCAATGGTTGGAAACACAAAGAGAATATGAAAGTATATTACCAGAAATGGATGGAAGAGCAGGCCCAGAGCATGACTGGCATTTCAACAAGGAAAGATCCCTCTAGCTCCCTTCTTTGCTCCTCCGCCTGCAGGAGCCATGAGCCCACTGCTCCCCAGTCTCCCTGGTCCTCCTCGGCCTGGCATGATGCCTGCATTCCACATGGGTAGCCCTCCCATGATACCAATGATGGGCCCTCCTCCTCCTGGGATGATGCCTGTGGGACCAGCTCCTGGGAGCCGTGGGACCACCCATGGGAGGCCACAGGCCTATGATGCCCAAGCCTCCAATGATGAAACCTCCCGCCGACCCTATGATGGTGCCCACACGGCCCGGCATGACCGGGCCAGACTGATAAGAGCAGAAGCGCTCTTTATCGTTTCGTGTTTCTTGTTGTGTCTTACCAGGAGATCCTGGTGCTGAGCCTGAGTATAGAGGCATAACAAGGAGACTTCCCTTCCTAACAGAGAGAATACTTTTGGAGGGAGAAGTGATACAAAAAAAGAGTGCGGTTTTCACTTCTATTGTGAAATGTGAAAATAAAATCATCAGCTCTTTTAGTTAAAAAAAAATAGAGAAATAATAATTTTCAAATACAGTGCACCTGTGTATAAACAAATACAGACATTGGGGGAAATAAAAACAGAGATTTTTTCCAATGCACATGGTAAACATTTGCCATACCCATATTAAAACCAATTGTCACAATTTTCTCAGAGCTTTTATTTTATAGGAGTGACATTCTTGTGCAACATTCTCTTTTCTTGTGTCAACACAGCATGACAGAAGATTATTGATCTTGGGATGGAATTGGGCTGACGAGTGACTATAGAAGCCATTTGGAATGGTTGGAAGTGATAGGAATGAATTGATATTCGTGGTCAAGGAGAGCTCAGTGGAGGAAGAGTTTTGATCAGGCAATATCTGGCTTGGATGTAAGGACTAGAGGACTTTGAGAGGCAGAAGGCGTGTGAAAGAATGAACCAGAGAAAACCCTGGAGTAGCAGTGCAGAGCGGGCCAGAGAAAACCCTGAAGTAGCAGTGCAGAGCGGGCCAGAGCAACGTGAGTCATCACATGGCCGTGAAGGAGCAGAATGTTGGCATCTCAGTGAGACAGTGTGCGAGCAGTTATTTCTGGAGGCAGAATATTCCTATTGGTCAACTGCTTGGAGCGGCTGGATACTTATACCTGCTCTTATATTAGTGTACACAGATTATAAGTGGGTAAATTCTGTTTCTCATAATTCAAGCACCTTGCTATTAAGCAATGATACTCAGACAGTTTAAAACTTGGTTACACTTTTACCAATTAGAGTTATATAAGTTTTGGAGGGTGATGTAATTAGCAATAACACTTGGTTATTCCATCAAATGATAAGAATTTATTGCTTGTCCACTCTGTAAGTGATCCTCCAAAAGGCCTGCAGGAATTACCCATTGTGGTCACCATGATAAGATTTACTTGTAATATAAAACGTTTTAATCTTATTTGGAAGGAAGATCAACATTTAGTTTTATGAATGATTTGGATATGACATAAAATTGCTTTAAATATTGAGAAAAGCAAACATCAAGAAATTCGAATGAGTAGACAGGTCATTTTCACCTAGTATATAGCAGTTAAAACATAAGGCACTAAAGTCAGAAAGTAGCAGAAAAGGTCCTTATATTTTCTGGGAAATAGAAGAGTCTTGGGACAGAAGCCAGGAAATAGAGGGGCATAGACAGTGCAATGTGCTATTAACTACACAAAATTCTACCCAGTGCTGTCTTCACATAAGGAAAACCACCCAGTTCTCCATTCAGAGGGATGGTTTTCTAAAAGGCACATCATCATTGCTGCATCTTTGTAAAAAAGTCATCTCAGAAAGAAGGACTGAGGGATAAAGTGTTGAAGGGTTTAGATATTGACAGCTGTACAAGACTGTTGAAGAAAAACTCAACCAGCGTTCTCACAGGAATAAATGCCTAGAGTTGGACAGGGTACCATAGAACAAAGCTGTAGGGTAGAAAAGAAAGTGCCCTGGTCAAAGGTGACGATTCAGGCTGGTGAATGATAGGAACTTCATTTAGATAAAGCATGTGGAGATGGATTAAAGGCCATCTGAGAGAAAGAAAATCTGAATTTAAGGTCTTGATAACAATAAAGTCTTTGTTTTCTTAGACAAGGTTTCTAGTGATGTCTGCATCATAGCTGTACCAAACAGAAGGACCGGGTCAGAAACGTTCTCAGTAATTCAAACAAGAGCATCTGAAGCACCATGTTATGGCAGCAAAGTGGAGAAAGATCACAATTATAAAGGGAGAGACAAAAAGTAGATAGATAACATGGATAACTGAAAGATGTCCATGGAGTGTTTCTAAGAATCCTCCTATCCTTCACTTCAAACTGTGTTTGTGTCCATCTCTCTGCCTGTCTGCCTGTCTCCCTGTCTGCCCATATGTCTATGTCTGTTTGTGCGTCTGTTTGTCCGCCTGTCTGTCTGTGTTCTCTGTGAGTCCATGTGCTTGTCTCTGTGTATGTGTGTCTGTGTCTGTCTGCTAGTCTGTGTCTGTATCTATGTCTGTCTGTACGTCTGCTTGTCTGTCTGTGCTATGTTTGTGTCTGTGTCTGGTTTATTTGTGTGTGTGTGTGTGTGTGTGTGTGTGTGTGCGTATGTGTGTCTGTGAGTCTGTATATGTGTCTGGTTTTGTGTGTGTGTATGTGTATATGTGTGTGCTTGTGAGTCTCTGTGTGTATGTGTGTTTACATCAGTGCTGTTTCTGTGTCTGTGTCCATGTCTGTCTGTCTGTCTGTCTGCCTGACGGTCTGCCTATGTCAGTGTGTGTGTGTGTCTGTGTCTCTGTCTCTCTCTGGGTGTTTGTGTTTGTATGTCTGTGCCTTTATCTGTATGTGTCTCTGTGAATATGTGTTTGTGTTTATGTATCTGTGTGTGTTTGTGTGTCTGTATCTGTGGGTCTGGAGAGATTATAAGAAGGAGTGATGATGCTGTGACCTGTACTTTAAGCAGGACTTGGCCTGTTTGTTACACCAAGAAACAAGGAAGAAAGAAGTGAGTGGTGTCTGGTCTGCAGCAGGGCTTCCCCTCTTTAGCACAAAGTGCTTTCATGTTCATTTGTCTTCATCTGACATTTTATAGCACCCCAGAGAGCTCTTTGGAAGAAAGATGTTATAAATGTCAGTATTAAGATAATAAACATAAAAACAATAATAGATACTCAAGACCTTTAAATAGAAGGAAGATGCTGCCTGTATTCGTCACTAAGTGGTTTGGATCAATACCAAAGTATGATCAGAACCCTGAGTAAGGAAGGCCTAGAGCACCCTCTGTGTCTACAGTGAGGTGAGAAGCAGCCTGAAGGGAATAGTCTTCACTACAGCAACTGCACCTACCCTGCTTGTTTCAGTCTCTATAGGCTCCAGCACATGCTTACCACACAGACAGAGGGACTTCCTATTCCAGTGTGTTCAAACACAAGATTTTGCTTTACCAGGACTGTCATTGCCAAATAGCAGATCACAGTGTTTTAAACATGTTGATACTTTTTCTGGTAGCCAATGCAAATGGAATTTATCCTTTAAAATGGCCTTCCTGTCTCTTGTAATATAATTAGTTCAATTTGCAAATACAGTATGGCTTGCTGATATTGGCTAAGCCACATACAAATGAAAAAATTACCTCTGATAACTAGCATGAATTTATCATTTTAAGAGATATTTTTAAAATATATATGTGATTGTGTGTGTATGTGCACATTTGTTTGTAACCATATAGGGGTGTGTGTGTGTGTGTATGTGTGTGTGTGTGTGCAAGTACAAGCACCTGTTTATATCTGAAGAGTCTTGAAGAAGGTACTGGATCATCTCAGCTGGATTTTGGCATTTGCAGTATGCATGGCTTGTTGTGAGGGTTCAAGGATCCAAACCCTAGTCCTCATGATTTTGTAACAAGCAATCGAAGTCATTGAGCTATCTGTCCAACATGGAGCAACTGAGGTATCTGACATCCAAAATCTAGACGTTTGGGCTCTAATCTTGGAGAGGTATTTGTGGGAAGAAGGACATGTCTGGACAAACTTTAGTGTCACACATAGTTTCAGTGCTCATTTTCATATTTGACAAATGAGAATAGTACACATATGACCAGAAGATTCACTGTACCCTGACTGTATCTGCAGATGCTCAATCCTCTCTGTAACCTGTAACTTGGTGCTGTGTGCTATGCTGATTCTTTATCATCCTTTCTTCTTTAGGCAGAGCCAGATGGATAGAGTATTATAATGCTCGATCTGTCACTGTCTCGCTCTCTGCTGTGCCTATTCTTATCTGATACTTAGAGGGAAAAGTGCCCTTAATTTTTATGGAGAAATGTCAAATTTAAATCCAAAAGATCTCTGGGTTTCCAAACAGCAATGAAATTTAGAGTAAAGGCATATTCAACATGCAACTATTTTTTTCTCTTGAATATGAATTTAAAACATTTTCTTCATATGAAGTTAAGAAAAATAGTATAGGTTAGACAATTTCTCATCAACTATTCTTGTATCCTCTATATCCGGAGTTCTAAATCAAACAAGTGTAATTATACTTCTCGATCTTTCTCATTGCATAGAAGCAAAGCCATCACAGAATCCAGACATTTTATTTTATAACTAGAATATTTGAAAGCCCATGACTTTAAAGGTCTCACTCAGGGTCATATAAGAGAAGGTAAATAGCCAAGATGAGAAAGCATTTCTTTTCATCTCAATTCAGTACTTTGATTGAACTATGCTGACAATCAGGCAAATAATATATGACTCTCCCTTCCTCCCACCTCCTCTCTTCCTCCCCTCCCGTGCCTGCCTCCCTCCCCCCATCTGTGTCTGTGTGTCTGCTTACTCTGTTTTTCAGGGTAGAATGATTAGAACTTTCTTTGCTTCCTCTGCATTCTCTGCCTCCAAATTTTCTTGCCACATCAAATGCTAGATAAACAATCTACCCTGCCTCCATTCTCCAGCTCATGCAAGTGTTCCTTGCTTTGACCTCATAGAAAGCAGGACTTGAATCATGTTGGAAACAATTGTCTAACACATCAGAGTTCTTTACAGATATGCTGGGTAACTTCATTAAACACTATGAAATATTAGAATTTAGAATCCTTAGCAATAAGAGCTAGGGCTTGTCTCCTTAGAAAGCATGGGGACAGCACAGTGCCTGCCAAAGGCCCTATGCAGCCAATGGAAGATTTTCTTTCTTTTTGTTTGTTTGTTTAATAGTAGTTCAATATAACAGGGAGAAGTCTAGAAAAAATCTTTTTTTAAAGTTATTGGTTTCACTAAGGAGTGTAGAGATATCATATTTTACTTTACTGAATTGCCACAAAATGTTTAGACAAGTAGGAGTCTAATAAATTCAGTGAGGTGCTAGGGGTTGGGTAAGTGTTGTCTTTGAAAGAAGCAATAGTAACAAAATTGCTACTGTCAAAGTTTCATCCTCTCAACCTGATATTACCCACTGAAATCCTCTACCTCCTTGTGTGAAAATCCCATCCTATATCACTGACTGCTATCCCGTTAAGGTCATCATCAAACACAGCCCAGAACTTCAGGACTCAGTTTAAACAGGTGATGCTTCAGTTAATGATCTGTTCAGTAGCCTGGGGAATTTTTGTCCCCATGACATATATTCCTACAGGACTAAAAGTATAGTATTAGAAAAATGGACAATTTCAGAATGTGGGAGTGAGACCTCTACTGATGAGGCTAAGTAGAGTCAGCCATCTGGTCCAACTGTTCTCCAGTGACTGACAGTAGAGAACCAGTTAAGCCAAGCTGTATGTCCAGAGCTCTCTAGGTGGAGATAAGTGGTCTTGAATAGCAGGCATATAAAGGGTTAGCCCATGGTTGGCTCTGTTTCAGCACATGCTACCCTGTCTGCATTCCCTGCTCAGGTTTTGCTTTGTTTCCTCCCACCTTCCTTAAACTTCCAACTCATAATTTATCTAGTTCCCATTGCAAAACATTTTCTTTTTTAAAGCCTCTCCTCTAAAATAATAAATAAATGACCATTTTTTGCCATTCTCTCCGCAGATACACGTTGAACAATAAAATAAAGAACTATATAGTTTTAAGGCAACTAATATGTATATGTAAAATATTTTCAGTTTTCCTTTGATGTTCTTAAATTTCTACTTAATTTTGCTTTGTTCATCAATAGGAGTACTTGAAGATGGAGAATGCAAATTAAACCTATATACTATTTATTTATTTTGATAGCTTTTATTGATTCTCTGACAGATTCATACATACAATTATTGAGATCTTATCCATGCTCAGATCGATGTTCATCCCTCCTCTACCACTCCTGCCAGACAAGCACACGCCCTCCTCCCTTCCTGTCTTTCCTTCCTTCCATTTTTGCAATCCACTGTGTGTAACTTGCACTGCCTTCTGGGATGTTGAGTGACCTTGCTGGCTTGATCTTGTGCAAGCCTTGCATAAGTATCCATTCGTGGCTACTGGGAACTTCTGAGTTAAATGAACATGTGGTTTCCAGTCCTACTACTTTTCTCCAAGATCCAGCTCTTATGTTCTTTGACAAGCCCTGCTGTGCTATTCTCTGAACCTTGGGTTTGGGTGAGACTTGATACGGCTTCACACTTAGTGCTAAGAATGGTTTCTTATTCTCAACTCTTTGATCAGTTATGAATCAATGCATTAGCTGATGGTCACTGCAGAAAGAAACTTCTCTAGAAAAGGCTGCGAAAAGCACTGATCAGCAAGTATATCCATACATAAGAGGTAGTTAGATAATATTTCCATCTAGCAGAACACCTTCCTAACATCCAGAGCCATGACTTTTCCAGCCCTAGATTAGAACCATGTTTATAATTGGCATTATAATTATGGTCTAAGTCTAGGAATTTTATCCTATAGAGCATACCTCAAATTCAATTGTAAAGTAGATGCTTGCTTCTACAATCTTCATGCTGCTATTGCACCAGTAGGTATGTCTTGATTGACAGGTCAGTATTGTAGCATTCAAGATTCCTTGCTGAGTAAAACTATTGATAACTTTTCTCTCATAATAGCTCACAAAGCACCTATTCTTACTATGAAGGCATCAGGAGGCTTGCCAATCAGGTCTACTTTGATTCTCTATACTCTACAACTGAATGATGCTGTGTTAACAGCAATAGAATCTTACTATTTACTTATGGTGGCCAACCAAGATGACCAATGACCTCTGGACCTTTTTGACCAATAACTCATAGAGAGGTAGCCCAAGCTCAGCAAATAGATATTCTTTTAATATTCCATATATCCTATGGTAGGTAATGTCTACCAATGCAAGGTGTTGATATTCAAACGTCTTTTAAATATATATTTCAAGATATATATTTGCTTTTATTTATGTGTATGTGTGCCTGTGTGTTTGTGTATGCCCTATGCTTGTAGGTGCCTTTAGAGGTCAGAAGACATTGTTATTGGATAGGCTGGAATTGGCGGCAGTTATGAACCACCAAATGTGTGTTTTGGAAACTAAACCCTGCTTCTCTGGAAGAGTGGAAGTTTCCTTAGTTTATTGAATCATCCCCTAGAACTTGATTAATCTTTTAAAAATTAGCTTTCAAAGTATTGTTTTCCCATATGATAACCACACACGCACACACAGAGAGATAGAGAAAGAGAGCAAGGGAGAGGGAGAGGGAAGGAGGGG
>JADRCH010000149.1:4599669-4650249 GCA_019843965.1 Rhynchomys soricoides | reverse complement strand
AGAGAGAGAGAGAGAGAGAGAGAGAGAGAGAGAGAGAGAGTGATTGGAGATGAAATCAGAGATGTTTTGGAGTAACAATGCTATATACTTTTGACAAAGTAATCAAAAGAAACCAGGGTGATGCTAAGTGCTCAAGGAAAAAAAAAAGATGAAATCAAAGTCCTTGCCCTCAAGAACATCACACTGTAGTGGATAAAACACAAGTACCAATTGCATTCTGTTTACATGTGACCTTAAATTGAATTTCAATTTTTTGTTTCATACAAAGTGATTGGTTCCTGAGGATTCAAGAATCTCTTCTCTGCATTTTGATATATTTAAGTGAGGCAAAGAATGGAATATTAAGCAGGAATCCTAAATGTGGGAACATAAGGTAATCTTTGTAGTCCTTCATTAAAACTGGCACAGACTTTGAAGACTTGAGACTTCAATGAGAAGGGGGAGATTTGGAGAGTTTCTAAAGCAAAACCCCTAAAACTGATTAAAGCAGTCAGAAAAATTAGTAGATGCTCATCAGTTAGGAGCCAACAGAAATTGTTGCTCAATCAAATTAGAATCTGTCCAAAGGCTTTGGAAAAACAGTCTTAAAAGTTAATAATTTTCATCCAGGAGTGTCAACTAGAGTTTCATTTTCTTACCACTGTCTTCACCAGCTCCAGACATCGCAGACCTTTCCCAGCCCTTCTGGAAAGTTCAGCCGGGCTTTGTCTCTAACTCCATCTCAGCAGAGGCAGGCTATGATTAATGGTCCTTACTGCTACTCTTCCATTACTTACAACCAATAGTCCAGTAATAAGCTCTAGCTATTGATAGCATCTTCCTGTGTCACTGTCATGTGTTTCCAGCATGCACTGATAGCTAATATCAAAGCATGTTACCTCAGGGGCAAAACCTAAAAAACCAAAAAGTAACTACATGCTCTAAGCCCTCTGCAAGGCTTAGACATTCTCTCTCTCTCTCTCTCTCTCTCTCTCTCTCTCTCTCTCTCTCACACACACACACACAGACACACACACACGTACACACGCACACACACACATGACTATTTCTGTAATAACATTCAGGTAATTTATTTTTTAGAGATATATAAAGCTAGAAGGTGCCAGATAATTACATGCTAGGAGTACACAGAGTAATCAGAAATATTTCAACTTTGGCAATTTAGTTGAATGAGAAATATACCCAAGCCAAAATATTAGCATGTTAGAAGAGGTTACTGTTTTGACTAAATAGAGATGATACCTATTGATGTATATACCCTAAATATGTAGACTTCACAGCATGCCAGTAACTCTTTAGCTAAACTTTGTTGTTTTTATGAAAAATGGTCCTCTGATTTGGATTAAATAAAAAATAGTAATAAATTTAAAACATTTACAAGAGGAAAAGAATAGCATGAAAATGAAACTGGGGAAAGGTTTTGAAAGATATCAATCTTTGCATATATATACAGATAGGAAAATAATTACAGGTCAATAATTTAAAACTTTTTTTTTACTTTTGAGATTGTAATATAATTATATCATTTTTCTGTTTCTTTTCCTCTCTCCAAGTCTTCCCCAGGGAAGAGGACAACAGTTGGTTATCCAATAAAAATTGGTCATATCCGAAATCACATAGATATGAGTAAAATTATACATAGTGAATAGGTTATATTTATGTTTATATATGTGCATATAATGTATACTCTGTGATAAATGAATACTAAAACAAAACTGTTTTAAAAACTCAGAAAAGAGAGATAAAAATGTTTTCATATTGATTTGCAAAGTTTGCCCTTTAAGCTTGTTAACATACTAGAAGGCTAGTAATTGATATATTCTAGAAAAACACATCATTTTTTCTAAATTAACAAGGTTTGCTCTCCATATTCTTATTTCAATGATATGCCAGATTTAGAGTCAGACTCAGTCAGAAGAAATTCTAGAATAATGACCAAACAATTGTCCTCTCCCCTTCTCATATTTCCCCCCAAATTCTAAGCTGGTTTTCTTTTCTCCTAGACTTATATGCGCACACACACACACACACACACACACACACACGCACACACACACATGCACACACACACACACACACACACAAACACATGCACACACACATGCATGCACGCACGCACACACACACCACTTTCTAAGAAGACTTTTCAGAGTGGAACTTTAAAACAATGACCCAAGAAAAGCACATAAATAAGTAGTAGAAGGGCAGAAAAAGAACTGAGAGTAGAATATTTGACTACTTTTTAAAGGACATAAAGGTACATGACTGTTAGTTTTATTTCCTCATTCTTTGTTAAAGATATTTTTGTTTATCTTTTGGATTTCACCATAAATTTCTTGAGATATCCAACTGTAAAAAAAGAGGAATTTTATCCCAATGTCTATTCATAATTCTCAGTGAGAGTCCTTTGGTTTAAATCAACAAAAGTGGCTGGTGCAGAAGCTTGAAGTATTTAGGTAAGTATTCTGAGTATTTAAATTTTAATTTTGTTGAGATTATAAAACGACATTTTACATTACCTTTCAGAGGCCTATCACTATAGCAACCATATACAGATGAGAGCTGCTAGAACTGTCAAAGATAAGGGTCCCTACACACTACCATCAACCTAATTGCTCCATTTCCTCCAAAAAGTCTGTTGACTATCTTACAACAAATCTACAGACCACTGGGCAAACCCAAACATGGAAAATGGGATTTCTGGTTTACAGAAAATTTAATAGTATTCAGAATTTCCCCAAAGCTTAAAAGTTCCAGACAATATTGACATTTTTCAGAAGCTCAGGAAAGAGCTGTAGGAACTTTGTATAAAAGCATTGTTAAGAAAGGTTTCACAAAATCCTCTGAGGAGATGAATGGCTCTATGGGAAAGACATAGACAGATTTGTCCCACAAATGTTCCTTTCTTCTTGGTTGTGAAACATTGACTAGGTTGCAGATATGAACTGGTGCCTTCTACAAATTTTATGTTTACAAATTTTAGGACAAATCCAGGGAAGAATCTGGGGAATGTCCATATATGGACAAGATCAGGCTAAGATTATATTCCTAAGGACTTTCTTGGGTTGAGTTGGACTGTTCCCTCTACTTTTAGTCAGACACCATTAGATACGAATGGGTACAAAGAGTTCAGACTTTGAACTCAAGTTATTTTCCTGACTTCTTTTTCTCTGCTTCTAAGTATTCTTACAAAAGTATTGATTTGGGAGACATTATGTCACCATGAACTCTCCTTTCTTTTATGATGATTATTTCAAAATGCTTGTTTTTGGATCAGTCAATAATGAGCTATTTTTTTTATTCAAGTCATTTTTAATCCCCTCTTGAACTTCCATTCTAAAGAGAATTTAAACTAGGCTTAAGAACATTTGAATCTCAGAAGCAAGGATAATATTATTAGACAGAACATGGTAAGTCATCCCATCTCCTAGTTTTCTGATGTAATTTCACACATTCTCAGGCTTTTAAAGAAGGGGACCTAGGAGCACAGGGTAGAGTAAGCAAAAAGAATGTTGAGAAAGGCATTAAACTGCTTTTATACACTGATGTTGTATTTTCAATGTCATTGAATAAGATTCCTTTTGATATGGGATGCACAAGTCCCAGATTAGACTTTTCTGGGGGTCACTCAGCTACCGACAGATCCAGGATTCAAACCAATCTCTGGCTCATTATCAACTGTACATTTGTGCCTCCCACTCCCACTCGTACAATACACCTTCCATGTTAGCCCACTCTCTTGTTACAATTCCCCATTATCTTCTATTCACAATATATAATTGTGCCTATGGTATCTTATTTAATTTCTTATGTCTTTTCATTATCATCTTTTTCTCTTTAGTTGTGAGACAGTCTGACACCCAAGGATATGAAGATCACTATGTTAACATTAATATCGCCATCTTCCATACTCACACTATTTTATTCACTAGATTTAGATTTTATCCTCTCATTATTTTTGGATGAATTCACATATTCCTATTAAGATGACAGAAAAATTGAAGTTGCAAATAGGAAATGATTTGCCAAGAGATGCCCTTGTTTAGAAGCACTTGCAGATGTTTCCCTGTATTCCTCCTTTCTATTTCATTACAACTGAGAACATTTAGACTAGAGGAGTGGGGCACCAGTCTCATTCCTGCAGGCACAGCTTAGTTGACAGCTATCCCTCGACATTTCAAATGTCATGGTTCCTTATTAAATCAGCCATGCATACACTTACAAATTACTAATTCACCTTGTGAACCTCAACACCAACCTGCTAGAGCCAAACCTAAGGGCCACAAGCTGCTCTGAAAATCTTTCTACGACAATCCTGTCATTATCAGTGCCGTTGCCTTGGTGATCTAGGCAATCTTTATATTTTCACACATTTGAACATAATTAATCCTCTTTTGACCTCTCATCCATCAATGGTACATCTTCTCCACCAGCAAATTCTTGTTTATATAGTCATTCGACCTATGCTGAAATCTCTCTCTCTTTTTTGTTTTGATACAACTCGGTGTAATATTCTACCTGAACATTTAGACTAAGGAAAATAGGAGGTTTCAAGGAGGACTAGAGTCATATATGAAGTTATTAGTATTCTCTAAAGAAAGTGAAAATGGCAGATAGGGGGAACATTTTCAAGTGAAAGTATGTTAGTAACTCTAGCCAACATGCTTGTGTGTATATATATAATAGTTAATGGATAGATAATATAAAGATGAGAAATATTGACTATAGATATATAACATAATTTTCATCAAATTGTAAATATTTGTAAGATACTTTATCATTTCTTTTATTTTTCCTAGCTTAGGTAAGGCATATTGATAGTGATACTAATAAAATACTGGACTAGTGGTGTTTATTATAAAGCTAACACTCTCTCACTCCTAAGTAGACATGTTGAAAGATTAAAGAAATTAACTGAAATACATGTTGAAGGGTAAAGAACTTTGTAGCATGAACAATTCAATCTTC
Organism: Rhynchomys soricoides; assembly: GCA_019843965.1. Classification (NCBI taxonomy): domain Eukaryota; kingdom Metazoa; phylum Chordata; class Mammalia; order Rodentia; family Muridae; genus Rhynchomys; species Rhynchomys soricoides. The sequence goes on along the minus strand of JADRCH010000149.1, from coordinate 4,645,281 downwards.
TGTTGAAAACTAGTGTCTTTTAGAAGGCATGGGAAAATATATCTGGGTCATGCATAACAAAATGTACCAATCACATCCCTCTTTTGCAATACTAGGTCATTGCTCACTAAGGTTCTGTGGCCATGAGCATCTTTGAGCTGCCCTCTCATATGAGATACCACTTATGGTGAGCTTCTTTGTGTCTAGTTTGCAAAAACCAGTTGAAGCCAGAAGGTAGTTTTCTTTCTTTACTATAAAAAGAGGTTTTTTTGGGTCATGGGTGGTTGCTTTCTCACTGAGCTTCTAAAAGAAGAGAGAAAATGCCTTCAGTTTGCTAGGAGCAAAAAATATGTTCTTTTTTCATCTGAAACCATTACTTGCATCTCACTAAATATTACTGTGCATCCTACAAGTGGCTTATCATCATATCTATTTGCAACAGCAAACTGAATGTATTAGGAAAACCTCTTCAGACCACTGAAGCCTAGCAGCACAGGAAGCTTTGGGGAATAAAATATCTGACAGCAGGTGGCCTGGGTAGACCAGCTGTGTGGCTGCACATAGGAACTGCCACTTAACAAGTTAGAGCAGCCTGTTCCCATAGCTCATGGGGAGTTGGACACAATTCTATTCCCTTTAGACACCCAAGCTGAAGGGGAGAAAGCAGGCATTTCATCATACTCTGTGTCTGTCTTTCATGTGATTTTACGTTATACTTAGACAGAATGGTTTCATATGCCAGAGTAAAAATGTCAGTGCCAGGAGATACTAGACCATTGACCCAGAGTCCGTATGTTAGTAGTCTCATTGCTTTTTTTTTGGGACATGGTCAGTTACCATGGTAACAAGCAGCCAGGGCTTATTAGTGCTTGTTAGTGTTTAAAAGGTGATTTATAAGCATATAAATAATTGGCAGCTCGTTAACAGGTGGGGCTTCTGAACTCAGCTGCCTTTGGCAATTATCTGCAGGATTCAAGAGTTGTGCTGCTGTCCTCTGCAGCTGCCTGCCAGCCTGGCTGGCTCAGAGATCATCAACCTTGAAAACAAGGCAAAGAGGAAACAATCCATTAGTAGGGTAGGTGGAGCAGTTCCTGTGACCCATACAGGTCGTTCACCTAGAGAAATGTACCCGAACAGATGGGAGGGACTTGAGGTTGCCCATTTTCAATTTCTCCTTCTCAAAATGCAGATACTCTCTCCCCTAAACCCTTGTTTCTTGGAAAATTCATTAGGAAAGGAGCCAGACTTACATGGAAGTGCTTGTTTGTATTGGAAGAGGCCCCTGACTAAAAATACCTCCCTGACCCTTAGGAATTGAAAATACATCAGAACAGGTGTACTATTGTTAGGAAACTCAGGTGTTTTGTAGTTATATCTCTCATCTACTCAGTTGTTCTATCTATCTACCTGTCTGTCTGTCTATCTATCTATCTATCTATCTATCACCTATGTATGTATCTATTATCTATTTTGCAATCAATCCATCTGTCTTTCCATATATCTATCATCTATCTTTCTATCAATCATCTATCTCAAATAACTGTATTTTGTTTCTGTGTGAGAGGCTTACTGAATTGATAACACTATATATAACTATTTGTAGATAAAGATGTAGAATAAGAATACAAATGACAATTAGTGGGCTGTTTGGAGGTTGTACTAATGGCTTTCCTGTGGCTGCGATCAAATGTCATGACCAAAACAACATATAGAAGAAAGTGTTTATTTTGAATTATGCTTCAGAGCGTTAGAGAATCTATAATGTCAGGGACAGCATGGGAGGCAGTGACAGGTGTGGTTGCAGAAAGAGGAAGTTGAGAGCTCTAAGCTTGAACCATAAGCACAATACAGATTGATCAGACTAGAAGTGGTGTGAGATTTAAACTCTCAGTATTCACCCCCAATGATATATTTCCTCCAGCATGGCTGCCTAAATGATGCCACCAACTGGGGACAAAGTGTCCAAATGCCTAAAATTATGGGGAGTGGCATTGCCATTCAAATCACCACAAACATGTTAGAGAAGATGAAATACGGGGGGAAGATGGAGGGCTTTAACACCCCAATAGTACTGAAAACACTAACCTGGCTCTCAGTCTTTTGGGGGAAGGTGTTGGGTGATAGAAACTGAAACTCTGGCCTCATGCTTGCTGAGTATTTGACTACTAAACTGTTCCCCCAGTACCATTAGGTGCAAGTAAGCAGATTTTATATACCTCAGGGTTTTTCATTTATAGATCACAAGTGTTTAAAATCAAAATTTTTACTTACTATAAAAACACAGATAATTATTAGCTATATCCATTAGTTTTTAAAAAATATTTTGAGATTATAAGTATGTCATTTTTTAAAATTTCTTTACCCCAAAACTTTCAAACTCAGGGACTCTTTTTCTCTGTCATTACATGCACACACATGTGCATATGTACAAATGTACACACACAGGCACATGCACACACTCCTAAGTACATAAATGCTTGCTTATTCTGTATAATGTTATTTGTATGTGTAGGTTTTGAGGACTGACCATTTGATATTGGATAACTAACTAGTGTGTTCTTTCCTAGGGATGATTATTTCTCCGACTCTAGTAATTTCCTAGTTGCCACTAGTTCTTTGTCTAGGGTTCTCTTTTCAACATCTAATATTTAGCTAAAGTTTTAGAGTTTAGACTATTTTGAAAATGCATGAATTCATCTCTTTAATGTATAAATGATTAAATACCAGTTCTTAGTATAATTACTAATTTAATCTCATGTGCATGAGGAAGAAGGGAAAAACAGACTAGCAAATAAAAGTTACAACAGGAGTAAGAATTATTAAAACACTGGAGGGGAAGACTTTGAAGAGAACATGAAGTGGGAAGAAAAGTAAAGACTAAAATGATTTTTCAAGTGATTCATTTCTTTCATTTTTAGAAAATCTAAAGTCTGTGACCAGTCATCAGTCATCCTGCTTCTTAAAGGGTGGGAAATGGAAAGGCATCTATGTGCCCTGCCTCTTCACAAATGAAATGGTACCATTATCACCTTTTCATACATAAGGAAACAAAGATGCTAAAAGGAAAACCTGCCCAAGGATACTCCATGGAGCAAATTCTGGACAGAATTGTGATTTGAAAGCAGATTGTTCTCCTGATTTCTTCTAGTTCAATACAAATGTATATTGAGTGATAGTCCACATCCAATTATAAAACAGTAAAGTTGTAAGAGAGTACAACTTTACTCTGGTACAATAAAATATGTAAATCTGTTGAGATATAAAATCAGCTTACTCAGAACCTATCAGAACAGTGACAGTCCAAAGGGTCCATTAATAAACTTAGTATAGAGGCAAATTTTAGATAGGTAAAAAGTCCTCAGAAGCTATTCCCTCATTGGCTGGCAGAAAAAGAAGAAAGTCTACCGCTAACAAGGGAAATAAACACAATCTAAGCCTTGCATATGCAGTGCTAAGAGTGATTAGTTTCAAAGCCTCCAAGCACAGAGTAAATCTGCCAGTGCTGACAAAATATATTGTCTGAGTCTATCCTGACTATTAAGTAAGGTCCCAAACATCAAAAGGCAAAGGAGACCTCAGAGGGGAGTTGAATAGGCAAAACAAGGTAGATATTTTGGGGCAATGATATCATTTTTTACAACAATATGTTCCCAGATACATGTCATTTTATATTTGTCTAAACCCATAGACTGTACAGTGCAGAAGTGAGCATGAGTGAAAACTATGACTTTGAAGAATAATTATTTGTTGAAGCAGATTTATAAACTATAATAAATGTGTCATATTCTATGTGGGTACAAACTGAGGATATGACTGTACATGAAGGGGAAAGAAGGGGTTCTGTAGGACTCTCTGTAAACCTAAATCTGCTCCAGAAAATAAATTAATCAGTGACTTATGATTTTGGTAGTTTGAATAAAAAATTTTTCCCATCAAATACATACGTATTTGAATATTTTGTTCCCAAATGGTGGATCTGATTGTGGGAGTGATGGATCCTTTATGACATGAAGGAAGTATATAATTGGGGCAGGTATTGATGGTTTATCATCTAACTCAATCCTGAGTGTCTGTAAATATGTAATCAGCCATCTTTTCCTCCTGCTACCATGCCATGTCTTCCCAAGAATTTTAGACTCTATCTTTCTGGGATAATAATCCAAAATAAACTTTTCTTTAAGTTGGTTTTGGTCACAATATTTTACCACAGCACTAAAGAGTCAAATTATAGCAGAAAAACAGTGTTAGAATTTGGGATGTTACTGTGAAGAATCTGGATATGCTGTGTGTGTGTGTGTGTGTGTGTGTGTGTGTGTGTGTGCGTGTGTAAGACTTTGTAAGTTTGAGTTCTGTAGGCAAAGAATAACAGGATCTGAGAGGCCAAAGAACAAAGATACAATTAATATTGAGTCCTAGGTTTTTGGAAAGACCTCAAGATACTAGTAATTCCAAAGCCTTAAGACATTAATATGGAGAGTTCCAGAAATTGGGTGGAAACAGCCACAGGAAGAAATGTGTTTTTCAGGCAATAAATTTATAGGAGTGGAGCTATTGACACTTTGAAACTAAAGCCCATATTTAAGACATGGAACTATAAGAATTCAAATGGGGTTTTCTGAGTTTCAGTCTTCCTTTGTCTCTGCATTTCACAATATGGCCCAGTGCTCATATTTTGAATGGGATTGCATATTCCATGACATTGCATAGTAGAAGTATCTGATTCGGTTATTATTTATTTATTTATTTCACAGGGATCATAATTAAAAAGTTACCTTAATTCCCACAAACAACTTTAAATTTTGAATAGTTATCACAGACCTGTCTACATGCACTGCAACACTAACTACATAGTCCTTGCAAGTGCACAGAGAATCATCACAGAGTTAATTTGGCAATGAAAATATTAAAAAGAAATAAGGTTTAAAATCATACAAATGATCTGGTACTACTTTTTCAACCTAGGAATATATAATGACAAAAAATACATAGAAAATCCGTAGACATTTGAAATGGAAATAGCTTAGATGTCTATCAACTGATGAATGAATAAAAAATGTTGTGCATTTACATAATAAAATATTATTTATCTGCTAAGAAAAGCAACCTATGAAATTAGCAGGTAAATGAATGAAACCAGAAAAAAATTATTCTGAATGAGGTAACCTACCTAAAGAAATCTGCCATTTTTTTCTCATTTTTGAATGTTAGTTTTAAGGCTTTTGATAAGTAAGTTACACTTGTAATATAAACAAAGATCAGGAGTTTTGTAAGGGGCCATGGTAAACGGTGGCTGTCAAAGGAGAAGAGCCAGAACACAATGGTTTAAAAGATTAAGAAAAGACTACTAGAATAGGAAGGGACAAATTGCAGTATAGAATTGGAGGTCAAGGCAAGGGGTTATATGTGGCATGAGGTAACTCATACTGAAGGCTATTTGAAATGCTCATATGGCAGTCTACTACTATAGATGCTTCTTAAAATATATGCATATAACAAAAGATGCTAAATGGAGTTATCACATATTGAGGGTATAATACCCCAACTAAACACCGAATAAAATCCTAGTACAAGAAACGGTTAGCCATTTTATATTAGTGGACAATTAGTCACAAATACCCCATCCCAAGCATTACAGGTTACTGGCAATAATATTGGCTAATTTTGTAATTTACTGATAAGATCCTGGTGCTAAAGACACTACATATTCAAGTCATTGAACATGGAAAAAATCAAACTGGAACCCACCTGGAAGTTCCAAATCTCCTAGCTAAATTTTTCAGTGTGTAGAAGGTGTTATGCATATGCCTGGGGGACAAAAGTTATTGTAACTGGTTTCATCCAGTTATGCACTCTGAAAATTACAACAATGACTGGCCTGACAAGATACAGTCAGTGGTACAATAGTGGCATAAATGTGATTGGAGCAACCAATCACTTTCTGGTGGCTCTAAAGCCTGATCCATGAGATGAAAGCAATCTGCTGAAAGGACCAAGAACCTGAAGCTACATAATTAATTTATAGGTCCTATGGGGATAACTCAATGAAATTTTCCTATAATTTGGACATAGTTTTCAAATGACTCATTTTGACTTACTGGTTTAGCCAAAGAACAGAATAGTCTCAACTGATACTAGAAATGCTTCTCTTTGTAGTAGATGGCGATTAACATAGAATGAACCCTTCTCCCAAAAAACCTTGGTTTAGTGTGCAAACTATAAGAGATAGTAGACAGATCATCCCTAAATTGGATCACACTCTTTCCTGAAAGGCCTAGGGATCATCTAGACAGAGAGGTTGGAAATATTGTAAGAGGTAGTTAATAGCATCAAGACAACATTATTTTCCAGATACAACATAGAAGTAGCATATATAATCACACAGCTTTTGTGAAAGCTTGCACAAGACCCATGCATGCTCCATCCATACAAAGTTCAGAAAAAAAGGGGGGACCGTGAGTATGAATTCCTATCACTAGCTGAGGTGATACTAACACTTGACAATGATGTAATTCCTGATAGTTTGATCACATGACAGTGCAGGACCCACTTTCAAGAGTAGCTGGGCAGTATAATTTGGGTTGTAAGAAAAGAAGGCTGGTTTATCAGTGGAGTTGGAGAAAGGAAAATGATTATCTTCAAAATATACCATGTTAATTTTTTTAAGAATTAATAGAATATTGTTGAAGAATTCAAAATGACCATATGTTACTTAAGCTATCTTAAAAATTAGAAAATAGTATACAATGAATTATAATAAATGCATATTCGATACTCCAGAAGGTTAGTTAAAACACTAGAGGGAAGTTTATAGTTTGAAATCCTTATGTGAAAATTATTAAAATGAACAATCACATTTTCAATTTAAGAAGCTAGGCAAAGCAATGCTCCATTAGGTACTCTGCAAATTGAAGAAAGAAGCAATGAAAAAGATGCAATAGCCAAACACAACTAACAAACTTTTTGACAAATAAATGGAAAAGAAAGGGAAAACATGCAAATCAAGAAAATTAAAGATGGAAAAGGAGAAGTTATAATAAACACCGAAGAAATTCAGAAAATCATGAGGAATTTTAATTTTTATGTTCCACTAAAAGGAAAACCAAAGGAAATGGTTAAGTTTCTAGACACATACCATCTACCACAGTCAAACCAAGATAAAGGAGAGCTAAAGTAATAAAAGAGATAGGAGCTACAATTTAAATTATCTCCAATATAAAAGGAGCAGATGCATTCAGTGAGGAACCCTACCAGACCTTCAAAGAATAATTAACATCAATATTTATCAAATGATTCTGTAAAATAAAAAGAAATAAATATAATATTACCCTGATACCAAACAAGGTAAAAACATAGCAACAACAGAAAATAATTCTAGGTAAATCTCAATGATGCACATTGATGCAAGCATTCCTAGTATAATACTTGCATATTAAATTAAAAGAGATATCTTAAAGATTGTTTAACATAATGAAATTGACTTACATCATTGTAGACATGCAGAGATAGTTGAACATATGTAAGTACAACTTGTCAAATAAATTTACTTAAATAATGAAATTAGATGATCATCTTGATAAATTCAGAAAAGTCCTTTGACAAAAATCTAACATCCCAAGTGAATAAGTTGAAAGAAAGAAAGAAACAAAGAAACAAAGAAAGAAACCAAGAAAGAATCTAACATCCCTTTATGCTAAAAATCAAGAAGAAACTAGAGATGAAGGAAACATATTTCAATATGTAATATGAGTCCATTTCTCTGTATTTCTTGAACTATACTAGTTTCCTTAAAATAGCTCTTTTAAGATGTCTGAGAGCTTGATTATTTATACTTGCTACTTTATTGATGATTTATGGTACTTAGATTTGCTCTGAAATATGGTCACCATCTTGAAAACTGGGGCTCGTTAGGGTACAATTCTCAGCATGAAATGATGGGATACTTATTCCTCATTTCATCAATTGCCTTTATTTGTACTTGTCATTACAAAAGTTCATGCAAGCTTCTCATTGGTGTTGACTTCACTGGCCCCTTCTACTGTTTCTGCATGAGACAGTCTTCAAATTCTGATTGGCTACAAATCTACTCTCATGGTGGTGTTACTATTTCACCACATGAGATAATGCCATCCCAGATTTGTCCCAAAGCTGCTTTTACTGCCAAGCATCCATCACAGGATTGTATAAAAGAGGTAATCCACACTTCCAAGCTTTTTCTTGGGGCTGATTTATGTCCAAGTGTATCTTCCACAATTACTGACTAATGGTCAAGAACTGAAGAATTATACATGACTCTAGGTGGAATCATTATAGAGCAATGAGTTCCAGTGTTAGCATAAAAGAAGTAGAAAATAGAGAATTGCAGCACACAGTTGAGAAGCATAGCAACACCCACAAATAACTGATTCTAAATAAGAGGCAAAGCCTGTGCATTCAAGAAATTAGTTTTTTATATAAATGATGCTGAAAAATAGGTCGTCATGTATAGAAACTAGATACCTACTTCTCACCAGTTAATCAAATAAACTGAAAATTGACCTAACTGAATACTATAGCTCTGCATGCTATTGTATGTAAATCATACCTTAATTTAAATATGTATGTATGTATTGGGCATCTGCCATATACCAGAAGCTACTGCAGCAGCTACACATGGATAGATAAACAAGATTACATTTTCACAAAATTAGAATGTCCAATAAAAAATGTTTCTGGGTCATTTATGAACTTATCCCTCAGCTGAAACCATTTATTTCTCAATACAAACACCAGACTTTCTTAATGGCACCCAACATATTAGTGATCTTCAGATAAAACATACACTGATTCAGTACGGGACTAGAAGATACAAAGTCTTTTGGTGAGATCAACTGTAGTAACACAACTCTCATCATTTTTTTCAGACTAAAAAAATCTCTTATTCTCATTTCTGTATAAGTAATTCTGAAGTAATACATTTCCTTTTAAAATCTTAGTTTTTTTGGTGTGTGTGTGTGTGTGTGTGTGTTTGTGCATGTGTTTGTGTAAAATAAAGGTGCCAGTTTAATAGCCTTTCTAGTTTTATGTCTTTGGGAAGTTTTGTTCTTTTTATATAGTAAAAATGACAACATCTATTTATTATGAGGCTATAAACTTGAGAGAAAACAACCCTGGATCTTAGGCTTAATCTAACTTGCTATTTGATGCTCCAAGGTATTCCCACTGCCCATTTTCTGTGAGGTGAGCCAAGAGTGTACAGGCTTACTGGATTTGGAAGAAGCTAAGATCTGATCATTGTTGCTTTTAGTTGAAATCTAATTGCCTATTTTTAATGGCTTTTTCAATTACTATGTTAATTTCAAGCCAGAAGGACAAATTCAAAACTTTCAAATAAATTCAAACCAAACCAAAAGGGCTAGGCAGATGTATAAAGCTCTTTCTTTTCTTTTCTTTTTTCTTTTCTTTCTTTCATTCTTTCCTTCTTTCTTTTTTAGTTTTTCAAGTATAGCAAAAGTTTGTTTTCAAATGAATTAGTTAAAAGTCAGAGATGGGAATGGGAATATAAAACCCGAATGCCATAAAGCATTCTCTCTTGTAAACATTTAGAGCACACGCAAGAGTAAATTGCTCTTTTATGAGGTCTGCGGAGAAACATAATACATAACTTGCTTTTTGTTGGAATTTTTGAATTTTGCTTTTCTTTCCAATTGCTTAAACACCTTTTGCTTAGAGAAAATAATCTCAAACTCAGCATACCAAATGTTCACACACAGAGTTCCTTCTACACCCCAGGGTATACTCTTTCTGTTGGGATCTATAATCTTTTTTCTCCTCTTCCCTTTGCATCCATCCAATTCTTTCTCTGTGTGGCTTACAACTCAATTATCATCAATCCTTTCCTCATCAGCATATAGGAATAATGCTTCTATTTAGTTTCTGACACCTCTTCCCAAAAGGTCTTAATCCTGACACATAGGATGCAGAGGGAGATGGATCTCTACAAGTTCACCACCAGCCTGGTCTGCATGGTGAACTGTAGCCCAGCAAAAGCTACCTAGTGAGACCCTGTCTTCATTTAACAAGCAAACAAACAAGCAAGATAACAGTAACAAAATAGCTTCACCACATTTTATAAAACCTATGCAGAACAATGATACACATTTACATATCCTATACACCTCCCACATACATGTTTGCAGAGGACACCAATATCCGCATGCACTTACAAAATGTAGAAGAGGATTACAATGTTTTGGGATAATTTAATTCATATAAGAAATGGTTATTTTCTTGTTACAAAGAGTATTCATTATTCTTGAACTTCAACTAAATTTATAACCCCTTTGGTATACAGGATGCTAGGAGATTGTTGTTAGCAATGTCTGCCTTTTACAAAGGAGAAACACATGGAAAAATACAGGTTACAGTTTTAAGTCTATTTAGTCCATGGCATACAATACCACAGAAGATAACAAATAAAGTTCGATGGAAGAGTCATAAAATTGACAAAAGTCTTCAATTAAAAATACATTGGCTATGGGAGAATTTGTGTAGAACTTCTTAAAGGGCTTGTCTTTCCATCCCTAAACCTCCTTGATATCAGCCAGTTATCTTTTTATCTTCTTATTCCTTTTAATACTTGCCATTTCTGAATTTCTCCTTATTTTTTTCTCCTTTGGTATTGAAAAGGCTTAAGTGCCCGCTGAAGAGTCCGTCTACTGACATACACCATGTGCAAATTTAAATAATGCTCTGCTGCTTGGAAGAAAGAAAGCCAAATGCATCTTTTGATAAACAAAAAGAGGACCCCCTTATGTACTTTTAGGTAATTAGGCAAGATGGCCCTCTAAGTATGGAATACATAAAAGTTTTATCATCATTATAGTCCCAGTAGTTTTTATTTTCTGGATTGCTTGGGCATCTCATTTCCAGTTTTTCTGTGACTTCTGAGTCCTGTAGGGACTACCTTGGCCCTTTGTAATTTTCCAGTGCAGACCTTATGTGCTCATGCTGTATGCCCCTTCTTCATAATCCTCTTCATCTATGCATTATTTTCAGTATCATTAGCCTGCTTTCTTTTGACACAAAGTCGTAAAAGTCACCACTTATTTCTGTCTATGTTGCCAACTTTTCTTGTCCATGTCACAGTGACAAGTTATCTTATATATTCACCTTAGAGATGATGCTTTCATTTGATCTCACTTAAAAAGATCCACTTTGCATTTAAAAACATTTTTCTTTCTTTTCTTTAATTGATGACAAATATTGAGTGGATTTCGAATTAGATGGGGACTACAACAAATTGGTACAATTTTCTTACAAACCATAAAACAACCTCTTAAACTACTTTCAGGACCCTTCTCTCTCTCTCATCTTAACCTTTGAAAGTTGGTGGGCTGTAAAAGGACAAAGTGATTCTCCAGTATAGTCATGTTGACAACTACCAAAGGCTGAAAACAACTCACTGCTTTATTGGGTCAGATTTGTAGTCACGATCCTATTGTCAATGCCTTATGACGAGCGAGATGAGCAAAGTAATATGCTCATAGAATTACACGGTAACTCAAAGAGATGTTGATGAGCTGCATTTCTGCACCTTTGTCTTAGATGTCAAAAGGGAACATTTAATGTGCCTGATAGGAACCCACAACACTTCTGTTATGTGGAAGGGTTTGATGACATTGTTCTTGTTTTCAGATGTATTCAGTCATTCTGCTTCCTGTGTGACTGCCTAGTACCCTTGGAAGACTTGGCCATAATATCCAAGATGTCAGGTTTATGCATAAAATAAAGGCTCAAAAGAAGTTACATTTTTTAAAGTGCATCTTCACCAATAAACATGACTAAATTTTTGCCTGTTTTGTTTAACCTGTAGGTGCTGTCTTAAATGTAGCTATTATACTTAGAATGGATGTAGGACCAGGTCTAACTATTTTCATCTTCGAAATTCATGTTACGATTCAGTAATGACAGAATGTTGTACAAACATGGGCAAGGAATGGAGGAATCAGCAGTTGCTAAGGAAATTAAAAGTCATAAGCGGAAAGTGTTATGAGTTGAAATGTTTTCCTCCAGAATTCCTGTCATGAAGCTCTTGCCTCCAGCAGCTCAGCTGTACCCTTGTTTGTATTATGTCCTTTGAAGTTCTAATTAGTTAAATTAAGACGAAATTGTGGGCTAGAGGGAAGGATCCGGAGCTAAAAGCATTGGTTGCTCTTCTAGAGGACCAGGGTTTGAATACCAGCAGCCACATGACAACCCATAGTCATTTGTACCTCCATTCCTAAAGGATCTACCAGTGGATGCCATCCTTTGGCATCTCAGGGAACCAGGCATGTATGTGGTAATCAGAAATGCAGACAGGAAAAACAGCCATACATTATTATTTTTTAAAAAACTAAAAAAATAAGATGAGGTTGTAAGGATTAGGATTTTAATCCAAAAGAATGCCCTTATTTGAATGAAAAGGTTGTAACAGGTTATCTTCATTTCAAGATGAAGAAGGTAATCAAAGTGATTCTTAAAGTCAATGAATGCCAGATTGTCAGCATTCATCAGAACTAGAGTCAAGGCTTGACATATCCCTTCCTCACATCTCCCTGAAGAATCAGTCCTATCAAAATCTTAATACCAGACAGCTAACCTCCAGAGCTGTATGGTAGCACATGTCTCTTGCTTAAAATTATTTGTGATGATATTTAAAATAGCAAGCCTAAGACACTATTATGGGATGTTCACTTGCAAAGAACACACAATATAGTAACTATAGACCACTGATGTGTATGTGGCTACCAGAGGAGGAGAAGCTCTAGATATGGCCCTGTTGCTATGGAAGGGACCAAGCCAGGATGACTGTCTTTTCCTCACTGTGATAGGTAAACTGAGCAATTATAGATGGGAGTAAAATGTGTAGACATTGAAAGGGTTAAGTGAGAGGAGCACTGGCTTAAGATTTCAAATTCATCATAGAGTTTTAAAATAGTAAGTTATTATTAGCAGTGGAGACCACTGACACTCATTATCAGGGAAGGATACAAAGATATATCGAAAAAGATTTCTCTCGCAGGTATGAACAAAACACATAGATATTCAAGCAGATTAAGTATAAAAGCTATATGCTTTTATAGTGAAACTTCATCTACTAAAATGCAATCAGAAATAATTATCATATTAGATTTTTGTGAGAATTAAATAATATATTCTACATATGCCCTGAAATCACAGCTAGGTTCATAACTGTAATTCACTTCTTTCTAGAAGTGTATGCGTTTCTCTTTACCCTTTCCTTTTTGTGAGCTTGTGTAAAGCAGTGCCTGTAAAACAAGCTTATCTTATTGCATGTAACATTTAGCCACACATGTGTGGTGAGGACCCACACGTAAAGCACAGGTAGATTATAAACAAGATAGAGAATTATGGGTACTTTTTGACTTCTTTTTCCATGTCACTGGCCTTCGCCCGCACCACTAGGTGTGAATGTGAGGCAGAACACCCTACAAGAGTTACAACTTACTTAAAGCTTTTGTCTTTAATAAGTTCTTGCTTCCTCTCTGTTTCTGGGAGTGAAATAAAGCACTGGGTGACATGATTGAAGGACGGATTCCTTTTCTTTCATGCTTGTTCACATGTTGACGTATTTCCATATAGACTGAGCATGTCTCAGGGATGAGAAGATATATACATCAGTTAAAGAAAACCCGGAGTGGTTGGTTCCTCCTGGTAACATTTCAGCTTTTCAGGATTCTAGGTCATCTCTCTCCCTGAAGTTTTAAGTTCATTCCTACACAGAGAGCGTTCTGTCCCTACAACATTTTCTTCTTTTCTTTCCTTAAACAATTATGATTTGCCTGTAGTCTGATAAAAGAACAGACACATAAAACTAAAGCTTAGATAAAGCACTATTGCTTTTGTGCTTCTTCAAATAGAAGGACACTTTATTAACTTAAGGGAATTGCATTAATTTTTATAAAATACTAGATCTATCTCTTGAGAAGGTATCATTGACCTGTTTGAAATGCTCAGATAAGAAAACTGGTTATTATTATTATTTTTAAAATGTGTCTTTCCAAGTTTGGGAGAGATTAGAAACTGACAAATGTTCCAAGTGGTGGGAAAACTCATCAAGATAGTACTTGTAGCGGCTTCTGGGTTCAGAACATGTCAGAACAAGACTCCTACTCCTTGAATAAATGAATAGAAACTTCATCATGAACTGCCTTCAAGCAACAAGAGATACAGGGGAATATAAGGTGGGACTCAATAAGATTGAGTATGTTTCTTCCATACAGTTGAAGTCAAATGGTTCTTCATGTGACGTGACTAATTAGCCATGGATACCATTTCAGGATTTAAGAAATGCTTTCCTAAATTAGCTGGTTTCTTGTCAATACTTGATCTCTATCACCCAAGTAGCCTTCTCCTTTTGGGGACCTTATGTAGTGACACATATCTCAACAAATGAGGGACTATGTTTTCCGGGCTATGGCATTGTTTCAAAGCATTGTATAATATAACCTGAGATAATTCTTGAAGTTTGGAAGAAGAAAGAGACTTCAGAATATGACCTTAGGGTTATTCATAAAGCCTCTTCCTCTCAGTCTTTTTAAATTAGTTTTTTAATTGGAATTCATGGATGTGGCTACTTCTTTGTGAAAGACCTGTATATGTTCAGTGATATGCATATGTTGAGTGACATGTGTACGTTGGGGTTGGCTACACAGTGTACATATACTCATGCTTGGAAATAGTATAATTGACTATTTCCAGAAAGAACTTTTTGCTTTTTAAACCCATCTATCACAAACGGACATCTTTAATGCCTGTCTATTTCTGCAAATTTTTATTATTAATATCCAACTTTTTAAACCCCCACCACTTCATCAAATAGACATATCAGAAAGGATTAAGTAAAATATGGAGACAGTGGTAATAACACTGGCTACATTTTTAAAAACACTTCAAACGAATTGCATTTTGACCATTTTGATTTGGACACTGAGGTTTTCTTTTTTCTTATATTTTTTTAAAGGGAGATATGGTTTTGGTACTATTGTCAAAATATATAACCATCAGCATGTGCAAGTGCTCACAAATGTAAAAGCTAGTTTCTGGCTTGACAGCAATTGCTGTGGTCATCTGAGTTTTATCCAGTGCTAAGCAGAGAGCTATAAAAATAGTGATGGCACAATCAATGTTTAATCATTCAACTTTACAGAGAAGCTTGAAGACTTCTACCTTAGGAGAGAAGAGCTAAATTCCTGAAAATTTACAAGACTGCAGGGAGATGACTCATGGTATCTGGATCACACTGGAACAATGTTTTGCTGAAAACATGTCCACTAAAAGATCAGAAAAAGAAAGCAAGTAGCTGGCAGTGAGCGGAGGTCGACACCCTCTGTCAACATCCTCTGTAGTAGATTACAAGAAGGAAAAGGAGATGGTATAGAACATTGACAAGAATTGTCAATAAAAGATAAATGGAAATTAATTATGCTCAGAAATGGTTTAAACATGAAAAAATGATGGGCAAATTTACCCATGTTATCTGCGTTCTAAGATTTATAAGTGAACTGGGTTCTGGGATTAGGTCATTCTTGGCACATTGACTACTTGGAGAACAAAATTGAATAGAAAAATCAGAGAATGTACCCTGACTTTAAGAGATTCTACACTTACTAATTTAAACGTTTTCCTTATAATTTCTATATTCCTGGTGACTTCTTAAACTATTTTAAGACAAGAAAAAGAAAATATGAAAATGGATATGGTTTGAAAAGTAAACTTGAAGTTTATGAATTTGTGCTTGTTTTGATAAAATGTTTGGTTTATGTGCTTTTAATTTTATTTGTCACAATGCATTGCCTCCAAAACCACAGGCAGTTGGACAATTACAGTGTTTTGGGAACCATGCTTACTTTCAGCTAAGTTTGTTTGGTCAGAATGTTGTCTGTATATTTGTGCATTTTTGTCTTCTCTCCCAGAGATTGGTGAGGTTGGGAAGATAAGACCTTTAATTGGTCCATTCAGCCAAGCAGTTCAGTAACAGAACATTAATTTTTATTTTAATAATATGATTTTAATTGAATACTTTGCTGGTGCTGCACTGAATTGGGTTTGTTATTTAAAATTACATTAATAAAGATCCCCCTTTCTCCAAGTACTGACACCTACATGTCTAAATAACAAGTTATTCATTTGGGAGCAGGGAGAGCTTAAATTACTGTTTCTTAAGGGGTTGTTTAGCAAAAAGGTATAAGTTTCAGTACACTGGCAAGTTGTTGTCTTGGGATAAACAAAGATAAAACTGAAATATAGCTTCTCTTTCCATATGCAGTATTAGAGTTCTCTCACGAGCTAGTAAAGTTTATCAAACTCTCTCCTCCAAAAACAGGCCTAAATCCAGGTCCTTATGCTGTAGCTATGCACGCCCCTGTGACTGGGTTTTGACAGTCAGTCTGAGAACACACAGATATGATTATTCCTATAGCAGATTACTATAGACCATAGTATGTCTTGTCCTGGATTGTTCTTATTCTTTCTCTGAATGAATAGCATGGCAAAATTCTATGAGACTGTGGACCAAGTAGGCAGAAGAAACTGGAATTCTATGTAAACTGCCTGCAGTAGCCTTTTCTTTTGTTTTCTTTTTTTTTAATTCTGTTGATCTGATTATCTACTCAGATATGAAAAAATGACTACTATTGCAAGATGACTGCCTGTTATTTCATTCTAACAAAGTCTCCCAGGTTACATAATCCTTGAAACACACACACACACACACACACACACACACCCCAAATTTTCTTGTCTTTTTCAAATAGGCTTTCAACCATAGGCTTGGATATTCTAGATATCTCTTTGTAGTAAAAGCTGGCCTCAAAGTCACAAATATCTACCTGTCTCTGCCTCCCAAAAAGCTGGGTTAAAGGACTGTGCCAGCAAACTGGACTAACTGGTTTATATTTCATAATATGTGTAAGAATATTTATTGGCAATTCTATTTTGTCTAAATTTCCAAAATAATAAGCTTTAATATAAAATTGCATGAAATATAATAGCCAAAGGGAATAGTTTTGCTTGGAAGTTACAGAATTCTGAAAATCAATAATTTTCATGTTTATAACTACATTTTAAAACTGTTAAGTATCTAGATTGAACAAACCATGCTGAAGAACGAATGTGGTACATTAAAGTGAATGGAAAGGAATGAATTACTGGTTACTTAGTAGACAAGCAGCAGGGACAGTCTTGGATCTCTCCAACATACAAGAGATGTCTGCTTTGTTATAAGCTTGGAAAAGAGACAACAATGTTGTGTTGTACACTAACCTGGTGGCCATATCAGCAGCAAGAATCATGAACAAAATAGACTTGAATCTAGTAAGTCTAGTCTTACTGAGTACGTCTAACATACCTTGCACTATGTTACACACTCCCATGTATAAACCTGGGCTTTCCCAGACACTTTTGTCTAAAATTCCTGTTAGGGAATGGCAGTAGTACTGTCAGTACCAAGGGTTGAATTGCAGCTACATGGTAGACTAAAATTAGACCTTTGCTTCCCTAATGTGAGAGAGTAATTTTACAAGTTTACAAATTTACAAATTTATAAATTTGGCTCTTTACCATATATGTATGAAAATAATCAGAAGATTAATTGTAATAGCCTAATTTTGGTGTAGTATTAAAATTCAAAGTGATTATTGTATTGCTATTTTACATTTTAGAAACAATAGCTCTGCATTTCTTATGAGGATTATTTAGACTGGGCAATGCCATTTTGACTTCAGAAATCCTAAAATAGGTAACAAAAAGAAAAAATAAGTCTTTACTTCAGGTACCCTGTCTGTTTCCAAAATTTAGATATTATTCTATGCCCAGTGTACCTGTTAGTGTATCTTCATTCTAGATTGTAGAATTTCTATATTGATCAAATTAAGTTTTTGTTTAAAAGTTATTGTTTTTAAGTCATTGAGGCAAATCAGGTAACCTACCAAATTACTCTAATTGCATGACTCAGTATTACTCTTCAATGCTTTTTGTTGTAACTCTGATACTATTATTGAGGAAATATTTTATATATACCAGGAGAACACTGAGAAGTATAGCATTTGGAGTAGAATAATAACAATAATGATCAGTAGGTATACATAAAACACAGTGGACAGTGAACGTATGCCAAGCCCTGAATTAAGCGTGTTATACACATTATCTTTTTAAACATAATCAGACACCTTGTGAGTCTGGGGTATAATATAAGAAACTGCACAGGTTGAGTAACTAGACTACAGTTCTACTTCTAGTAAAAATCAAGTAGAGGCTTTCAATTTAATCTTTTATGTCCCTTAAACCAAGCTTAAGGACATTAATGTATATTTTGTAAATCTGTAAGATTTATTTTCCTTGTGTTTGAAAAAAAATGAGGTTTAAAGTCTGAGAATATAAAAGTATTATTCATGGGTGGGAAAAGAGTAGAAAACTGGGTTACATTATTTTAAATCCAATGAATGAACCATGAAATATACCATCCAGGGCCCGGGTCTTTGGTAAAAAACACATGGTGCTCTTGCAGAGAGCCTCAATTCAGTTCTCAGATCTCACTTGGTGGGTTGTAGCCATCTATAACTACAGCTTCAGAGAACTAAACGCCATCTTCTGGCCTCCATTGGCACTGTATGCATACAGACATACGTTCTGGCAAAATGTTCATGCATATAAAATGAAAATACAAAAATGAAGGCATATTCTTGCACAGAGTGGAAAGTCCGTAAGCATCTATCCCTGAGCATCTTTGCAGAGTTGATGTCTTCTAGGGTGGACATTCTCAGTTTTCTTTAGTGGTGGAGTTCAACACACTTCCGTGGATCACTCCGTACTCAGACACATATCTACAGCACAAATCGAAGTCAATAGAGTATTCCATTTTTAATATGACATAAGTATTGGGGAACAGGGAGTTGGAGATAGATCTGGAAGGTGTTAGGGTGACTATACTCAAATATTTGTATGGAATTTAAAAAGAATTAGCAAATATATATGTTTTAAAAAATAAGAACTTTTGATGCTAAAAATATCTATATTTTGATGACTTTTGTGAAATCAATAGCCTGACCTAAAAAAAACAACAACAACAAAAAAAAACCTATGTAAGAATTTATGTGAAGTCCATAGAGAAACTGAAGTCTTCAAAATGAAGGTAGCAAAATACAACCTCAAGACTAAGTTCTGAAAAAGTGCTTCCTTGTGTCCCTTGTTATCAAACAGAAAGACAAGTAATTAGATTTCTGAGGAAGTGATGCCTGGGAGGCCTTGTTCAAGACACCTCTCTTTTCTAGTGTCTGCAAGTTGTTGTCGTTTAAAGGAGAAAGCCCATATAACCTATTAGACCATACATCTTGTGCATTTCCATTTAATTTGTGCAAAAGGTATTTTTGTTCCTTATGGCTTCTCAGAAAAAATATAAAGCTGAAATATGATATGAAGATTAAAAAAAAAACAACCAAATTTTTCTTTCAAAGGTAGGACAGAGGACGATTAATGTATCAGTTGGAAATAACATAGAAACACATAGTTTTCACATTGCTGCAGATGCTCTGATAGGCAATGAGTGAAGATTTTGTCTGTAGAAGAGGGAGAGATATATTTTAAATTGTTCAAGAATAATGGTGTCTTTTACTATTGGATCTATTACATTTTATGATATCATCTACTCCCCCTGGAAAAACAGCTAATATTTACCTATCACAAGCATATTAAAGTTTGACTGCTAATTCTGTAATTCTCCTTTTTATGAGGTTTTTCTTTTTTCCATAAAAAGTTAATTTCTAATTTTTCTTTAGGATCTAGAGTTTGTTTGTAAAATAATTTTAATATTGTTTATCTGTAGTGATAGGACATTAGACCATCAAGCCACTAAAAATAATTAAGTTCAGATTTAGGGGACTCAGAAAAGGCATGAGGTACTAAGACCTCAGCATAGAAAGAATTAATTAATAAATGTCAATCATTCATACTTGACAGTAAGTGAAAATATTCAGATAAGACACTAAAACAGGGGGCTGGAGAGATGGCTCAGCAGTTAAGAGCACTTAATAATCTTCCAGAGGTCCTGAGTTCAATTCCCAGCAACTACATGGTGGCCCACAACCATCTGTAATGAGATCTGGTGCTTTCTTCTTGTGGGTCTGAAGACAGTGATAGTTACTCATATACATAAATACATACACGTATACATAAATAATTCTTTTAAAAAAGACACTAAAACTGGTTTTTCAGAAAACAATAAACTAATAAAGTAAACAGATAGTAATTCTTCCTATTAGACTACAAGCACCTTGAAGTTAGGCATCATGATAGATATAAATCTGCCTATATGATTTATTAGCTTCCCAGGAGCATTGAGACAGCTGTATATCTGATTCTGTGTGAATTTACTCATTTTATTGGACACTGGGAACCTTGGCCAGAGCTAGACATGACCTACACAAGTATCACTCAAAAGCTAGAGAGAAAGCTTCTTGTTGTTACATGAAAAAGAATTAGTCCTCAGTTATGAACCGAAGATTAGATAAATGTCAGTTATGATATTGAGTGCTGAGGTAACATTAGACTCTTAGAAACACTGTATTATGGGATTGCAAAATTTCTGCTTAGTGCAAATAAAACTAAATACCAGCTTTGAGACTAAGTCAAATTTTTCATCAAATCCTTCTGTAATGATTCTATATCCTGAAATACAGATCTTGAAATGGTGATCTTGAAGTTATGAATATGTGGCTTTAACCTTATCTTAAGTGCCATTTTAAAAGGACCATCAAGATATTTTCAAACTATTCTAATTAATAGTTCAAAAGTTTTGTTGATAAAAATATTACTCATACCATTCTAGCTATTTCATCTTTCTTTTCTACGTAAGAGCCAAGAAACTTTAAACACAGAAAAATAAGCAACATTTGATAATTTCCCACTGTTCTGATACATGCCCTTCAATTTTCCTCTATTTTAATTTTATGCACTGTATAGTCATTTATGTTTGATTTATGTCTCCCCTAATGGAAAAAAGTTTAAATTTAAGCTGGGGATAAGAAAAGGTTAGAGGCTGAAACTTGACGAGGGAGAAAATATAATGTGATCTTACTTATAATGGGTAGTGCCACCTAAACTGACCTGGCTCTGTATACTTGTTGGCAAAATAAAGTTAATTGATGACTACCAGGAGATTTGCTCTTCACACTCTTTTGATATTAGAAGCCCTACGTTACATGAGCAGAGATGCTGACAATTTTTAAATGAATTGTTTTCTCTCTCTTTCTTTCTGTCTCCCTTTTTCTCTCTCATTTCTCCTTCTAGGTTGCAGATCAAACCCAAAGATTCATACATGCTCTGCAAGTATTGTACTACTGAGCTATATCACCATCACCAGCAACACCTTCACCTCAAGCAGACACACTCCCACAGCTGCACACCTTCAAATTTTTTTAAAAAAAAAAAGATTCTTAGAGTAGAATTTGCAGAAACTCAGTTTCTTACCTAGCAGGGGTCTTGTTCTAAAAATTATTCCAATTTTTTTAAACTTCCAAACTCATATATTCATTGCATAGAAAATGTAGATGCCATATATCTAGGGAGACATGGTAGATAGATGTGTGATGAGTGGAGAGCTATGGAAGTAGTTAGGTGATAAGCACATATGTACAGATATATGACAGGTAGGTAGGTAGGTAGATAGATAGATAGATAGATAGATAGATAGATAACTAATAGATAGATTATAGAGAGACAGACAGATAGACAAATAATAGATAGATGATAGATCGATGAGAGAATGTTGGTAGAAAACCGGAAGGACAACGAGATTGGAAAATTTGTGTATTAGAGCTAGTCTTCCCAAGAGATGGCTTTAGCATCCGTTCCATGTAGCTATTTCATTACTCTAAGGGATCCTCCATGCCCATTTTTTAAGTACAAGAAGAGTAGTCAAAGCTAAAAAGCTAATCCACGGCCAAGACTTTTAGTACCCTTCTTTAGGCTGTGAATCTTTACCGATTATGTGGGTATACGAAAAATACAATGCCCAGCTGGTTTTGACAATCAATGAGAATGAATCACTGTAGGAGACACACAGACTTTCTTGGTCCCTCTTTCAAATTCTTGAATGTTAGCTTTGACAATCAGAGAGTGGAATGATAGACTTAGAGAACTAAATAAAAATAATATTGCGATGAAGTACAACAAAGAGAAAATCCTTGTTTGTTCTTAATAAGCTCTTAGGGGAACATTGACCCAGTAAATATCGGGGAAGAGAAAGTTTCTTCAAGGCATTGTAAAAAGAGAAACTTAAGTGAGAAGAAAAATCCCTTTGGGTTAAAAGAGCAGCTGCATATTAACAAAAGCTGCCATGATCCGTGGGCTGAATGGCTCAGGGGCTCTTTCGTACCATGCATTTCTTTCCCAAGTATTCCAACAAATTTGAAGTGGATCCCCAGAGTAGGAAATCCAGGAAGATAAGCCATATCTATCTATTTAAATTTTTCTCAAGTAGTGAAGTACTGTCTTATACTAGGAAACTCTCTTTGATTTTCTACACCATTACTGCTTAGAATCAGAGAAGGCACTACTACATTTGTAATGCTCAGCGACATTCATTTACATTCCATCTGCTTCTACCAAGGTTTAATCTACAGCTTTTGTGGAGTTTGCTTCCTAAATATCTTAGAAATTATAACTTTATTTTCCTCTCATATTGCAATAGGCCAAAATGGATGGCTGCAGCTAGTTGTGTCAAGATTTAGAATAACAAGAAATAGGTAATATCCCACAGAGATTTCTCTCCTCCACTTCTACTAAAATTATGAGATACCTGTTTGATATTTTTTGACATGAAACAAGATCTATTTGTTTAACTTGTTTTATTTTGCTGTGTTCTTTCTTTTCTATGTTTTAAAACACTTTAAAAATTATTTCTGTTTATACCCAGCATCTCTTTAATGTTTACTCTGTCATCTGGAAAATATGATAAAAGTGTGAAAAATATTCTGTCACACCAAAGGTAAATGAAGATAAGCTGCCCAGGAAAACAAAATGATTAAAGCATATAGAGATAAGACATTTGCAAAAAAACAAAAATTAATTTAGAATGGCCACTGACATTTGATCCAAACCCTACACTTAAAACAGTTCTAAAACTAAAAATACCTGTGTGTTTGAAAGGGTGGCATAAACCTCTACAAATGCCTAAAGTTTTTCAAAATGATGAGGTGCTTCATCATGGTCATAACACACATTTTCAAGAGTCTTTCTGTGCTGAACTCAATCATAGGAGCCCATTTTTTCATGATTCTTCTTAACAACACCAGGGAAGAGTTACAACACTATTGTGGACTAACTGCAATTTCACAGTGTTTCCTTCCATATCAGGACAGAAGAGGAAGCTGGATAGTTATTTCTTGATTTCAAACTTGTTTCTTCCATTTCACCCTAAGTAAGGAAACTTTCTCTACTCTAGGAAGTAGACAGACAATATAGACAGAGGTTCTATGACAATACCCATGGCTGGGACTACATCTTCTCAGGATTACATATCCGAGAACACCAAGAGACCTACTCTGATATAATCATAGCCATAGGCTTGACAGAGGATAACGTCAAATCTGCTTTGGAATAACTGATCACTGTCTCTGCAGTATCTCAAGAAACACTGAAATTTTAACTCTTAGTTCTTGAGACGCAAGTCCAGGGCTGGGAATGATATGATGCTGTAATAAAAATAATAAAAAAAGAGTTGGGCCTCGAACAAAAAATTTAATTCTATTATTTTACTTAGAGGGCGATTATCTAATCTATCTATCTATCTATCTATCTATCTATCATCTATCTATCTACAGATGGTGGCTTGGATTTCAAAATGCAAAGGTCATTCTATTTCTCTGCCATTTTGACATGGTTGCAATTATTTCATGTTAAATTTCATCATTCTGTGTTTGTCAGTTACTATGATCCACAGTCAGAATTGTAATATTTTCCTCTATCATTGCTTGACTTCTAGGTAATACTTTCTTGTTTATTGTATATTTTATTTACTTACATCTCCAGTGCTATCCTCCATCCCAGTTTCCCCTCCACAAATCCCCTATTCCCTTTCCCCCTTCACCCCTCCCCTTGCCTCTATGAGGGTGCTCCCCCACCCGCCCACCCAATCCCACCTTATGCCCTAGCATTCCCCTAGGGTGGGTCATTGAGCCTCCCCCTAAATGCTATGTGTGTTTTTAGATTCAGATGTGTCTGTCTGTCTGAATATGGAAATTAACATTTCCACATGAGTTTCCAACAGGGCTATCAGAAGCAACATGGGCTCAAGAGCACAGCACAACTCCTGCCACCATCCAACCTCTTTTTGTCAGGAAGTGACGCTTCCATTATTCTAATAATGCAGGTTAAAAATCAAGAGGTTTTTCTATACGCTGTCAGTTTCTGATTCAACCTGAGCCTGGATCATGCTGCCAGGGCCATCAAAATACATGCAGATAATGTCCACGTGTAATCCTCATAGCTACAACATGCTCTAGCCTATAACTTAAGTTATCTCTTATTGCATCAGCCTCAACTAACATCGCTCCCATTGTTCATGCATCCCTTAATGCAGCGTCCATACTCCATCACTCATTTAAAGTAGTTCTTAAAACCATTAGCTGCTCTTAACACTTGCTTTAAACTACTCACCAGGTTTCAATCTCAGATCCAGCCTGATGCTACTTCCTTTCTGAGCTCCTTACCCAGTAACTTCTTTCTTATCATCTCCACATCAGCCTCTCTGCTTGGTTTTCTCTTCTGCCTCAGACATTTTGCTCACGGGTTTCCAGCCCCTACTGCCAGCCATCCTCCCCTGGATATCGTGAGCAGTTTTCTTGTTGGTTTGAAGCAGATGACTCCTCAAATGGTACCACAAGTCCTTTCTCTAACCATCTTACTTTAGACAGAATGCCTGCCTCATCCTTTATCTCCACTTTCCACTGTATTTTTATATAAGACAATTATTTTTTATCTAGTTGTTATCAAAAATTGTATAAACTTATTAAGGGCAAGATAATTTACACTTTTCTTGCTGAACCTAAGACAATACTTAACTGGATGAAATGACATTTGTCAGATATTCTCAGCCCTTCCCTGAGATGAAATGATGATGTTCAGGACTATAATAGGTAGCAAACATTACAAATGTTACTCACTATTGTCTATCTACATCAGTAAAATAAAATAATGAGTGGATCCCATGTTGGAAGCTTGTATTTCTGAACCTAAGACAGTCGGCAGAAGCATTATTAGTACAGCCAAGACTCTTCATTCATCAGATGGTTTATCCATTCTGTCACCCAACAAGCATTCATTAAATCTTTTCATGTGAAGTACTTGATATGGAAGAGACTAAAGGTAATTTGACCCAAGGAAGGTTATTCATTCAATGCAAAACTGTTTTTATAATAGGTTGGCTTTATGTCATGAGAGCCTCTTATTTTTGAGATATCTCTAATATAAGTCCAGTGCTTCAGAAATAATGAAAACATAGCACATCTCATTCTAAAATAAAATCAACAAGAAAACCTTTCATTAGTGTGGAGAGCAAAGGTTACAGAGACGATAATGCATAACAGTTCTTTATTGTGACTCTCAGAATTAAAACTTCCTTGAACTAACTTAGAGTTCTTGTTCATTATTTTTATTACAACCTGTGACTTGCAGACCTGGGAATGGCATGGCATGCCTTTAATCCTAACACTAAGGAAGCAGAAGCAGGAGAGGCTCTGTGAGATCAAGGACAACATTGTCAAAACCTGTGACTTCTGTCAAATCTATTATAGAAAATATCATTTTTCATAATCACCATATAGTACACGCATGCAAATAATATTATACTTCTAAATATATATATATAAATATATATGTATGTATGTATGTTTACGTATACGTATATGTGTTTGTGTGTGTGTGTGTAGTAATGCATGTGTGCATGTGTCTATAACTTTTAAGTATAATTTTCACAAAGCTCTTTCACCTTTATGAAAAACTGACATTCACTGATAACTCACTCCATATCTACAATTTGATATAGCTCTATAAAGCAATCAACATGAAATAATGTTAGAAATTATGTAACTGTAAAAATATAGGCTTTTTAAATTTAGAAATTAGAAATTAATACAAAATCTTAAAACACTCAGGTATAGGAAAAATAAACTTGAATTACAAACACAAACTAAAAATGTATAGATTGCTTTAAATGTGGGAATGACATGTAATAAATACTGAAGTGAATCATTTGGCATTATGAGACCACTGAACCACATTAAATGGCAATTAAAACAAGATACATGTTTATTAAATGCAGCTGGGATTTATTAAGTTGTGTGGGACTAAACAAATGTAATTTGATATCTGAATCGTATCTCATTCTGGTACAGCCTTCATCAAATCTGAAGACTGCTTTGAAAGGGTATCATGTGCTCCTTTTAGTTTTTAATCTCTTTGAAGTATCGGTTTGATTCCTGGAGGACTGTGAAAGTCACAGGCTGAAGTCTCTTGATTAACAATGAATTTGTTCTCTTCTGCATGGTTCCGCCAAGGAAGACAGCTACTCAAAGGAGCCATCCTCTCTAGGGACAGAAGCCTCTGTCACTATTTATGTCCCATAAGAAGCATATAGCTTGGCACAGGGTGAGGGCACAAGGCTTAGTTATACTTATGTATATATTTGTATTTACCAAAAATTATTTGTGCCTTCATTTAAAAGATGAAATGATAGTACCATATGCATTTTCCCTGAAAATTATGTTTTTAAGATTCATCAGACAGGTATGAATAATAATTTCTGTCTGTGATCATACCTGTGTGGGATCTAAAAGAGAATACTGAGACATATTTTCTGTAGGCCTTTCCAGGATATTCTTATATGAGCTGGTACATGAATAGTCAAGGGATAAAGCACAACTAATGTTTCTCAAACTTTTTATTTTATTTTATTTTTGTTAATAAATTATCTGTAAAAATGATGATACAATCGTTAACCTCTTTTTCCCATCGAATGGTTTTGCTATGGTATGGAACTAATCTGAACATGTTAATAATGTCTTAGAAATATATTCATAACACATTAAGCTTTTAGATGCATATATTATCATTACTTGATGGATAAGGTTTTCTTTCATACTCATCTTCTTTGGGAACTTAAGAGGCCTCATGAGTAACTTGGGAATTAGAAAACTCCTTCATCTTTTCTTACTGTAGACTTCGAACTTCATTTCATTTTTAATCTATTTTGTAATTCGTTACTCATTGGACAAGGTAGAGAGTGTGACTATCTGAATTTTGTGGATTTTTAGGAGACTATGTTTGAATTGATCTAAGTCAGAAAAAAGTTTGCATACTTTGTGTTTTATGCTATACATGACAACTAATCACTAAGCCTAAATTCTCTGATTTGTGAAAAATGTACAATTGCATTGCCTACTTCAGTGTTACCATGAGAATTAAGCAAGCACGGCCACAAGGTGTCCTTCTTTTGTTTCAATAATAAATCCTCTATCATATTCTTTATACCTCTGTAGTAATCCCAATGCCTATAAACATTGAGTCTCTTTAATGAAGTCCAAAATGATATTATCATCCATAACCAAATTAGAGGCAACTGCTTTTTATCTAACATTTAGCAGTTGTGTCTATCACATATTAGATAGACTAATAGCTTCAGTGTCTCCTAAATATAGCACATTTTCAGACCTGTAAGAACTGCCTCAGCATAGAGAGCAGAAAAGACAGGAGGTTTTTACAGAAAAGCTAAATTTTCCACACTTTCCAATGTCCCTGATTAGTCACCACTTAATTATTCAGTAAAATATTTCACTTTGAATCTCCAAGTTTTTACACAGTCTAGATGACATACCTAATCTTCAGCAGCCTCGTTGATTTTTTAACACTGCCATATTAGCAAGTGATAGCTGAACAATTAATCACAGCTAGACTGCAGTGCTCTGAACATGCTGTCAGAGAAACTAAAATAACTAGACCAACTATAGCACAATCTGCTTATTTTCAGTTGTCTGAGCATGGCCTCAATCTCTCACTTTATCCAATTCCCTGCTAACTCTTACTTTCCTGGAAGTTTGTTTTCCTATTTTTATTAAATAATTAGAGAATGTCAAAAGAACCTGAAGTACCAAAACATAAACATCCTTAAGCATGGTTACCTATCAAAATCGAATGGGAATGCTCTCATAATAACTAGGTATGTCCGCGGGCCACAAATCTAGTGGACTAGCACAGCCCATCAGACTTATGATCAAAGACAGTACTATTAATGAAGTACCTGGGTTGGAGAGTGAAGTGTCAGCAAACTACTCTTTGCTTTATTATATCTTTTCCTTCCCTGGGAGAAAACAAAGGAAAGCTGCTCATCCCCATAGGAATCTTGCATGACACATTTTATTCTAAATGGTAACTTTATAGGGGAAGTATGTGACAAATATGTGGAGAGATGCAGAAAGTGAACAACACGTCAGCCAAAACTGTGAACAGCAGCTTTCTAATGAGTAAACTAAAAGAGACAGAGTAGATCATGATTGGGCTAGAGAATGGAATAGTGTCCAAGTTACCAGTGACAGAGGACTCCCATTTCTAATTTACAGTGTCCAGAAGAAAAAGACAGAAGCTTCGCTTCCCACTTTCTACAGTTGAGCATTGAAAATATATATGTTCTGGGGTTTACAAGATGGCCCAGTTAGTAAATATGCTTGCTGCCAAACATGATCACCTGATTGATTTCCCAGAATCCACATGGTAGAAGAGAGGGGAGGCCTGCTGATTGTCCTCAGACCTGTACACATAATTCTGAGGCATGTTCATACACAGAGAGAGAGAGAGAGAGAGAGAGAGAGAGAGAGAGAGAGAGAGAGAGAAAGAACACACAGACACACATGACAGATGGATGGATGGATGGATGGATGGATGGATGAATGGATGGATGGATGGATAGATGGATCAGTGAATGGGTGGATGGGTAGATGTGTGGATGGGTAGATGGGAGGATGAGTGGATGGATGAATACATGCATGCATGAATAAATAGATGAACACATGATAGATATATATAGACAGACAGATGAATAGATGATAAATAGATTAGATAGATAAACAGGCAGATATAGACAGAATAATAGATAAACATACAATATCTAGATAGTGAGATAGATAATGATAAATGGTATATATATATATATATAATAAAATGGTATATATATATGTATATATATATAATAAAATGTTTAATATAATGGTATATATATATGTATGTATATATAATAAAAACAAAGACAAGATTTAAAAATATTCCTTTCTCTTCTTCTGGTTCTGAGAGTCAGAGATCATCATGGATACTAGAGGGAGATACATTCTCATAGCAATGCCAAGTGTGGTGGTGCACTCCTTTAATCCCAAGACTGGGAGGCCCAGAAAGGCAAAGGAAGATAGATCTCTGTGAGGTCAAGGTCAGCCTAACCTTCAAAATACGACGTTTATACTTCATCCAGTGCTGGCTTCATAAAGAATGTGCAGTGTTCAATAGGTTTATGTCAACTTGACACAAACTAGAATTTTTTGAAAACAAGGGACCTCTATTAAGGAAATGTCTCTACCAGATTGGACCCTCATCGAGCCAGTCATCAGTGTTCCTTGATGACCTCTGTTCCCATTCTTAACTGCAGCCTTCTACCTTGAGCTACTGCTCTGAGTCTCTTCATGATGGGGTTGACACACATAAGCCAAAACAAACATTTTTCTCCCCAAGTTGCTTTTGGTCATAGTGTTTTATCAGATCAATAAAAGCCCTGATGAATTTAGGTGTTGTCAGAAAAAATTACTTTTACTAAGAATGCTAAGTTTATTATTACCATATTTTAACATTACTTTTATTTGTATGTGTATCTTATTTTATATTTTCCAATCAGTAGAGTCTCTACTTGGCTCTACAAGGCTTAGAGTAAAGTTATAATTAGTTTATTTGTAAAAAGCAAGAAACATTAGTAAGGTTATATAAAATAGCAGAATAAAATAATTTTAAAAACTAGATTGTGAGGCTACAGAGACTGAACTCTGAAATGGGAAACTAAAACACACACCTTGGACTGCTTCTCCAGAGTTTGAAAAGTAGAGATATTAAGAGACCCATTACTTCTGGTCTGTCACAGGCAACTTTACGGTAATCAGTTCTTAGCATTTTCATCTTTCTTTATAACTTCTCAGGAAAAGAACCTTCTCCACCAGTGAAGAAAGAGCCAGGGGTAACTTCCTCCTCCTCCTCCTCCTCCCCCTCCTCTTCCCCCTCCTCCTCCTTCTCTCTCCCCTCCTCCTCCGCCTCCTCCTTCTCCTTCTTCCCCTCCTCCTCCACCTCCTCCTTCTCCTCCCCCTCCTCCTCCTCTTCCTCCCTCCTTCTTCTTCCAGGTTCTAACTTTATTTATAGTGCGGTAAAAATTGAGAAGAATCAGACAAGGCAAGGCAAATGGTGGTCTATACTTGACAACATAAGTGCCAAAATCATCCAGTTTTTGACAAACTCCCCCTCCCTTTCTCTGAACATGAAGGTTCTCCTCCTCCTGCCTAATGAACACAGGATCTTACCAGCATGTAGATAAACCACAGTCACTATTCATGGCCATGAGCAGGTAATGATATTAAAAAGCAATTGGGTGCTATCTTATTTCCTACCAAGCCTTAAATTGTACTATGATATTACAGTCTTCAACTTCTTTTAAGTCATTAACAATCAGATCTCTTGATAAAATGTTCTACAAACATTAAACATTATCCAAAGTTTGAGGACATGTGGAGTCTTATGCCATTTTACAAGATGAATACATTCTCTCCCATTGCATTATAAATCACTGTAAGATAAAGTCTAAGATGCAGATATAATCTTTATTTTTTATTTTATTGGATATTTTCTTTATTTACATTTCAAATGTTTCCCTTTTCCAGGTATCCCTCCCAGAAACCCCCTTTTCCATTCCCCCTCCCCTGCCTCTATAAAGGTGCTCCCTCACCTACCCACTCACTCCCACCTTTCTGCCCTGGCATTCCCCTACACTGGGGGATCGAACCCCCACAGGACCAAGGGCCGCTCCTTGTACTGACATCCAACAAGGCCATCCTCTGTCACATATGCGGCCGCAGCCATGGGTCCCTCCTTGTGTACTCTTTGTTTGGTGGTCCAGTCCCCAGGAGCTCTGGAGTGTCTGGACAGTTGACACTGTTGCTCCCCCCTGAGTGAGGTAAACCAGTCACAGAAGAACACACATAGTACGCATTCACTGATAAGTGGATATTAGCCCAAAAGCTCCTAATACCCAAGATACAATTCACAGACCATATGAAGCTCAAGAAGAAGGAAGACTAAAGTGTGGATGCTTCAGTGCTGCTTAGGAGGGGGGAACAAAATACTCACAGGAGGAAATATGGAGACAAAGTGTGGAGCAGAGACTGAAAGAAAGGCCATCCATAGACTGCCCCACCTGGAGATACATCCCACATACGGTTGCCAAACCCATCCTCTATTGCGGATGCCACAAAGTGCTTGCTGAAGGGAGCCAGATATAGCTGTCTCCTGAGAGGCTCTGCCAGAGCCTGACAAATACAGAGGCAGATGCTCATAGCCAACCTTTGGACTAAGCGCTGGGCCTCTAATGGAGGAGTTGGAGGAGGGACTGAAGGAGCTGACTGGGGCAGCTTCTTGAAGCACACTGAACAGCAAGCTCTGACAAGATCTGCCAGTCTTGGTTCATTTTGTTTGCTATCTCCAAAGTGCATCGTGAAAAAGTCATATCTAAGAATGGATCATGACATATGGACCACTGAATATTTACCTCTTCTACTAATTTTGTGCTTATGTTCCTAGTTTAATTATTTTAATGATATATCATTAGAATTAAACTACATGACAACAGAAAGGCTCAGGATGTAACTAAGTGGTAACACACAGTAATTTTTAGGTGCCTGTCACTGTTAGCATTGAAAATATAGTAAACGGAAGAACACATAGGTGTGAACAGTCCCTGGGAGTGTCATGCAAGTAGAATTTCCTCAGGGTATAAGCTCCTGTGACATCATTCATTAAACAGCACCCACAATTACTCTTTGTAAGTTTCCCAAGATTAACCAGGAAGCGCCATCCTAAAATTGTGCTATACTTGTTTTCCACTTGATAATAGTTACTGCTTGATATGTAAATCATGCTGAGATTTTAAATGTAAAAAATAAATCAAATGCTCACAATTCATCCCCATTTGCTTTCAGGTATACATTGATCATAACGTTGTTATTTGTAGGCTTTTGGAATTGTTTTTGTTCCAACAGATGAACTCCTAGATAGTGTTAGGTATTATATTACACTTTTTTAAAGGACACAGTATAAGGAAAAACCAGTACATGATTCCTGTCCTCATAGACTGTACAAGTCAGCTCAAAATGACAAGCAGTGAGAGATACAAAGGAGGATGAAGATAGGCTATGCAACACAATCCCAAAGAACCTCCATTATTATGTATTTATTATTACTGCTTATTTCTAGAGTATCAAAGGCTTCTGTCAGGAAA
The DNA here is from genome assembly GCA_019843965.1 of Rhynchomys soricoides. NCBI lineage: Eukaryota > Metazoa > Chordata > Mammalia > Rodentia > Muridae > Rhynchomys > Rhynchomys soricoides. The sequence continues at coordinate 4,612,697 of JADRCH010000149.1, read as the reverse complement.
ATTTAGGAAAGCAGTATTTTCTAAGGCAGAAGTATTTACTGCCATGCCTGTTTGAACTGGCCTCTCTATGACTATGTTCAGGATGATATAGCTTTGTCAGAATTGTAATTGATAGTGCCCTTTCAACATCTATCTATCTATCTGCCTGGTACACCCAACTTTTTTCTACCATGCTTGTACAAAAATAGATTCAAAATAACCACAAGCACTCCAGTCTTGCCACAAATCATTCTCTAATAAGTCTCTGACACACCACTTTGATATAGAAAGATCCAGTAAAGTGTTTATTATACATTCGGACAAAGTTACCAGTCTTCACTGAGTCATACACAGGGTCCAAAGCAGATCATTATAGGAACTAGAAGGCAAAGGGCATTATAATGGAAATAGGGTGTGTCTCCTCTACCACAAGACTTCTGATAATCCATGAAAACAGTATGATCTACACATAAAAAACTGTGGTTTTCCTGATTTTCAAAAAGTTAAATACATGTTCAGAATATGAGCCAATGAGTAGGCTTTCTGGCATCACTCTGTCAGAAGTTCTTTGAATAATTATTAGACCTTACACCAAGTGAAAATATTTGCTTTGCTCTGAAATTCTGCAAATGTGTTGGGCCTTCTGAGTCTCCTCTGAGTGGAAAAATGTCTTCGTAATTTTTTTTTTTTTTTTTTTTACATCCTTGGGGTACAAATGGTTCACTGCACCTAAGATCTCAAAATAAATAATGCTTTTCAGAAAAGCAAAAGTAATTATATGAATGAGTCATAACTTTATGGCTTTGGACAAATTCAAAAGTCTCTTTATGAGGATTTGCCTGGGTAACTCCAAAGCACTCTCCTAAAAGTAATTATTTTATCTTTTTAATGATACACAACACAAAAATATAAAATAAAGCATAAAGTTGTTCTTCTAGAAAGGAGCAGACCATTTCCTCAAATATATTAGGAAGTCCAAGCCATGCTTGAATTTGAAAAATGGAAGATGATTCAGACTGTTAACAGTTCTTTTTCTGAAGGTCTCAACTAGAATTTTAGTTGAATTTAAGGAAATGGCCTTGCATAAAGTATGTATATCTATTAAACATGGAAATAAAAAAGAAACATAAACAATGCAAGTTATAGTGGTTTGAATGAAAATGACTCCCTCAGGCTCACAGGGAGTGGCACTATTGGGAGCTGTGGCCTTGCTGGAGAAGGTATGGCCTTGTTGGAGGAAGTGCATCACAGGAGGTACCTTTGAGGTTTCAGAAACTCAAGACAAACACAGAGGCTAACTCTCTTTTCTTGCTGCCTGCTAATCCAGATGTACAGTTCTCAGCTACCCCTCCAGTACCATGTCTGCCTGCATGTTGCTGTGCATCCTGCCATGATGATAATGGACTAAATCTCTAAACTGTAAGTCATCCCCAATTAAATGTTTTTAACTTATAAGAGCTGTTGAGGTCATGGTGTGTCTTCACAGCAATAGAAACCTTAGCTAACACAGTAATAGAGGAAAAAAATGATTTACTTTCTTAAGTCATGAGTGTGCCATTATGGTTCCATTGGTTAGTTAGGTGGTTGGATAGTTAGTTGTTTGAGATGGGTTCTCTCCATGGAGCCCAGGTCTTGAAATCATAATCCTCTTGATCCAGATTCCACACAGTGTCACTACAGGTGTTTACCACCAGGCCTGATGATAGATTTTTATTCTTATTGTACAAAGGACAAAGTTAAGACCCAGAGGTGTTAGCATACTCACTTCAGTAAGTTGGTAAGTTATAAAACAGACATTAAATAGTGTTATTCATGGTTTTCTATTCAGTGTTATAAAATATTACTGCCCATGCATCTTAGTGATTACCTGTACCTACTTTTGACAAAATTCCAAAATCCAAAACTAAAGACTCAAAATTTATACAAAAACATACAGAATATGAAGGATTTGAAAGGAGAATAAATTTTAAATCAATATTTACATATTTTTTTCTTTCCTCAATCTGCCCCAAGAAGAGGCTTTATTCAAGAATCAGCTTGGTAAGTAATAGTCTAGACAAAGAACCTGCCATCCTCTGAGGAGAAAACATAGGATAAACTGAATAACAAAGTCAGAAAATCTACAAGCATTAGAAAAGGAAAAGGGTCCTTAAGCTCTGTATGACTAGATCTTCAACCCCACATGGGCATTAAAGGTAAAGAAATCTGAGCCATGATACAAGTAACAACAGCCTATTAAAATGGACTTCAAGTATAAGTCTCATCAGACTGAGTGCCATAATAACAAAACCATCAACATCCCTAATGATTATAATGAGCTGTAGAATATATAAAACTTTATATTGAAAATTCTACAGTATACAAAAATTCAAAAATATGACTTGATTTCAAAATAATGAACATGGAAACAAGTATTAACCTAATAAATCAATGGAAATCCTGTCATTCACTGAGCTTTGGTTGCAGATGGATGAAACATAATAGAAAAGATTTAAAAACTAGCATGGAATGTCCATTGGGTCATTAGAAGCAAGCACATATTTCTTTGGCAAGAAAACAGAGGTTAGAGTTCAGTGGACCAAGGTCTTTAGTGGATCTAATGCATTTTTTTTAAAAGAAAAGGAACAAAGATTAAATAATATTGTTCCATAAAAGTGTCAATAAGACAATTTGATGCCAGCAAACATACTTTGTAAGAAATGCTGAAGGACGTTATTTTAAAAATGTTTTTAATTGAAATAGAATTACATCATGTTCTCCCCTGTTTCTTTCCTTCAGCCCCTCCCAGCAACACTTGTTTTAATCCTTCCGATGCCCACCTCAAGTTGACAGCTAGTTCTGTTTAATTATATATACATGTATATATATAATAATTATATAGTCACTACATAATATACATGTAAAATGGTTTTTTAAGAAAGTGTATGGCTAGATATAAATAAAAACTTCTCTTTATCTCCCTCTAATCTATATTATGTATTGTATGGTGGTGCTTTTAAAATGTGTGTGTGTGTTTTAATTATACATAAAAGTCATCCAATAAAAGTAAAAATGAGCAAGCTGTTAGTTATTAACCTTTTATAGTGGCAAGAATATTATATGTTATAAAATGTAATGAAATATTAATTTAATTACTCTCTCTTTGCAAATATATATTTCATATGTAGAGATATCTGTACACAAATAAGAATATATGAACATGGCACCAGTGGGGTGGCTTCTCAGGTAAAAGTACTTGGTGGGCAAACCTAAAGACATGAGTTCAGTCCCTAGAACTCACAGTGGAAGTAGAGATGGTACCAAAAATTTGTTCTTTTACTATCTATATTTTAATGGTAGACATTTGACTTCATTTACAGACACATAATACACACACACACACACACACAAACACACATCATACACACAGACAATACTAATAAATCAAATAAATTTGAAAAATTAAAAAACAAATATGCAATTATATATTGGAAAGAACCTTTTTCACATTAACATTATAGTGAAAATAAATGTCTATATTTTAATAATAAAAGCATACAGCTAAGTGTCAATTTAAAATACAATGTAATAATAAAAATATTCAGACCATTCAAAGAAAGAAAGTGAGGAGGAAAGTGAAATGATAGGCTAATTCCAACAATACTGTGGAGATTGGTAATGTGTCATTTGACTTTCAGAGATGGGCAGAGACAATAAAAGTATAACCTGCAACTAAATATTGTCAATAAGAGACACACTTAAATATAAACAAGAAATAACAGAAATAGTTGAAATAGATCATACAAAGACAAAGTAGAAGAAGGCAAAATCAGCAATATTAGCATAAAAAAAAGGAGTAGATGTTGGGTCTGCATAGCATTCTTTTGTAAGTGACACTTAGAGACTACTGCACATAATAACTTTCCACTGATGCACTTTATAAGTTTACTTGGTGTATTCAGTAATAAAGACAATATGCTCCACCATAAAATAAATCTGAATGCGCAAAAAGCATGAAAACCCTACAACAATCTTTAATCACATAATTAAAATAACAATCAATAATATATCTAGCAAGCAGAAATTTCTTACAAATTAAAATACCATGGGTCCGTGAAGTAATTACAAATAGCATTGAACTCAATGGTTATAAAAATGTAACAGGTAAAAATTAGTAAGTAGAAGATAATCCAGGACTTAAAGGAGAATTTTTAATTTTAAACATATAGTTTAAAAATATAACAATGATTTAGCAAATTACTTTGTGTGTTGGGGTCCAGGAATCACCTCGCAAACCACAGGAACACTGATCTCAGTTAGAAAGGGAATGTCTATTGAGCATATGCCCCAGGAATGGTTGACAAGGGCCATTGTCCAGATTCGGGATCTGAACCATGGCATTGAATTAAGATCCCTACAAGGCTTTTAAGCCTAAAATCCAGAAACATCTGTGCCAAATTATTCCACCAATTGGGATTTAGGGATAGGGTTTTTTTGTTGTTGTTTTGTTTTGTTTTGTTTTGTTTTTAGCAACATGTCTATCTTGTACATTTATCTTGCTTCCATTCAACTGGGGTATTCAACTGTGGCAGGAGACTTGCCTTGCCTAATATTCATGTCTTATCTTGCCAAACAGGATGTCAGTTACCTATGTACATGTCTCTTTCTGCCACACAGGATGTCAGTTTCCTTAGGAACTTAAACTTTACTGACCACTACTTAAAACGGAAGTCTTGGCTCACTTCTGTTGGAGTTCATCCCAGGGACAGCTTATACCATGAAAGCTTATGCACATGTTCACGAAGTACTGTTAGGTGCTCGTTTTGGGTCTGAACTTATTGTGGGTAACTATACAAAACCTCTATTGACTTGTATCATGATTGATTTCCAAAAGCAAACAACATAACAGACTATGTAATCAATCCTGTAGTTAGAAATTTTCCTAATAAGAGCAGAAAAATATTAGAAATTTTCCTTGTAATGGCAAGCTAGCTAGGTAACAATTACCCAGGCCTTAAAATTTTACCTAGGCCTAAACATTTTACTTAGGCCTTAAGATTTTACTTAGATCTTAACTTTATGTTCACATTGAGAAGAAAACATCAGCCAAAGTTTACAGAAGTAGGAAAATTAATGTTAAAAATTAAGGGCAGAGATTAATGACAGAAGATACATAGAAAATTCATTTATAAAAAAGGGTTGGTATTCTACCTATTCTTTCTCTCTCTTTCTCTCTCTCTTCTCTATCTGTCTGTCTGTCTGTCTGTCTATTATGTTTTTAATACATCACAACTGCAGTTTCCCCTTTCACTCTCCCAAATCCCCTTCTCCCCCTCTCCCCAGATACACTCCTTCTTTTTCCTTCAGAAAAGAGCAGGCTTCCCAAGAGTATCAATTGAATATTGCATAACAAATACAACAGGACTAGACACCACTCTTCATATTAAGGCTGGATGAGGTAAACTAGTAGGAGGAAAAGTGTCCCATCAGCAGATGAAAGTCAGAAATACCCCCACTACCTCTGTTAGGAGTCCCACAAAAATGCCAAGCTAACAATCATAACATATATGCAGAAGACTTAGTGCAAACCCATACAGGCTGTATAATTGTTACTTCAGCAGGATATGATAGCCCAAACCTTTTTACTCTTAGCACTAGGGAGGCAGAGGGAGTTGGAACTCTGTGAATTCAAGGCCAGCCATGTTTGAAAAACCCAAACAACAGTAAAAAACAAACACTCCACGTATAAGTGAGACACACCTTTAAGTTTGTCTGTGAAAGTATTTCCAGAGATTAAGATTAAATGATATCAACCCCAAAGCAAACTGTACCACCCCATGGACTGGGATCCCAGATCAACTAAAAGTATAAAAGAGAAATGCCAGATGCACACCAGCACACGTCTCTCTTTGCTTCCTGTTGAGCCTGTCTCAGGGTCTCCCTTCAGTGTCTTTGCCACCATGGTAACTATGTTCACAAACCATGAGCCAGAGTAAATCCTGTCTCTATTACATTGTTTCTTGGGTACTTATTTGTGACAATATGAAAAGCAACTTCTGTATATATGCATCAACAAAAACTTATATACAAAGCATGTAAAAGAATCAATAAATTCAACACGAAGATGGAGAAGAGGCCAAAAAAAAGACAAAATATTTCAGCAACCTTAAGGACACATGCACCTGGCCATTAAGCCATGAAAGCTAAAGAAAAGCAAATGGAAAACGCTACGAAATACCATTCCACAGCTGGTAAGAGTAGAAAGAATTGTAGTTCTCAGACACTGCTGTCGTAAATGGAAAACTACTTTTAGATATTTCCAAGAAAAATGGAGACATGCATCTACATAAATCCTTAGATAAAGGTGTCAGTTATAGATTTATTTATAAAGCTGAAGACTAGAAATAATCTGTAATTCTATAAATAGCTAAGTGTAAAAACAGATTATCATATATCCACACATGTTTTCCTCCTTAACAATTAAAATGAATATGTTGTAGATACATTATAAAAAACCTTGGAGAGTCTCAAAGTCTAAAAAGATACACTAAGTTTTTATTTAAAGAAAGAACTGACAAAAGATGTCGGTTGAGTTATTGAGATGAAATTATTAGAAATATAAATTAATCCCTGCTAACAGAAGGCAGGTGAGTGGTTACTTGAGGGCGCAGGTAGAGAAAGGAAAGCGTCTGAAAGGGCCTGAAGGAAGGTTGCTGGTTAATACATATGTTTTCCTAATTGCAGTGATGATTCCATGGCTATAGAAATGTTTCAAATTGTGTGATTTTAAGTACATATGGTTTAATTATATTCTAAATTTGAATCCTTATACACAATGATTAGCTGAGCTTTTAGATTCCATCACAGAACTTTCTTTGTGCAGTGAGCAGTGGTTACTACGAAAACTCAGAACTGATCAAAGGGCAGAGATTGGCAGTGGAGTGCTCATCCATGAATAGGACATCGGTGTCATGGTCCTGCTATAGAAGACTCAGGGAATATTATGGAAGAGGGAGAAGAAATACTAAAAGAACGAGCGGCCAGGGAGAACTAAAAAGATACAATGCATAAGGCAACTCCCTCGTTCGTGAACTTGGATGTGATTGTCCTGCACAAAATCAAGATAGTCACAACACCAGCAAGAAGGGTGGCAGCTCTCAGAGCCAACTCCCAAGTGGAAAATCTCCTGAGAGTTGATGATTTCCCAGAGGAGGAAAGTCAAGTTTCTTTAAAGCTGTGACCCTTCACTGGTTGACCATGTTCCAGTGGATGGACCCATAACCTTAGATATATACACACAAAAACTGGGCTCTACTGGTTCTATGTAGAAAAGGAAAAGCAAAGAGCAGGAAGTTGGGAGGGGTTCGGAGACTGAGAGACAAATCTAGGAGGTATTAGGCAGAGCAATAGAATATGATCAAAATATATTGTATGCATGTACAAAGTTTCTAAAGAATTAATATTATTATTTATTATTAATAATAAATATCCACGTCTAAAATAGACCCTATTGTTTTAACCCTCTAAGTCCTATAATTCAAGGTGTGCAGCAGTACACTAGCTGTCTGTTAATTCTACTAGTTTGGATCAAATGATTCTGGATATTTTTGCCAGGTTTGCAACCCCATAGGAAGAACAACAATATCAACCAACCAGATCCCCAAGAGCTCCCAGGGACTAAACCAATAACCAAAGAGTACACATGGAGGGACCCATGGCTCCAGCTGCATATGTAGCAGAGGATGACCTTGTTGGACATCAATGGGAGGAGAGGCCCTTGGTCCTGTGAATGCTCAATGCCCAAGTGTAGGGGAATGCCAGGGAAGGAAACAAGAGTGGTTAGGTGGGTGGGGGAACACCCTCGTAGAAGCAGGGGGAGGGAGAATGAGATAGGGGCTTCCAGAGGGAAAATCAGGAAAATGGTAACATTTGAAATGTAAATAAATAAAATACCCAATGAAAAATTAAAAAATAAATAGGGATGGAACTTCTAATTTTCCCTTTGCAGTTCCAAAGTTGTACTTAGGGAAGTATTTTGAAACTGTAAACAGTCTGTTCATGAAACTTGCTTTTACAAGTTTTAGTATTTATTGATTTATTTTGTATAAATCAAGAATTACTAAAATGGTTGCATGATGACAAAATTAGGACACCTCTTTTGAAATGATTAAACTCTACCTCAGTAAAGTTTGCCACGTTAATCTAGGCTTCATTTTTATCCTCCTATAGTCCCTAAATATTTGCTAAAATATTCCAGCCATGTTTGGCTTAGGTTTTGTGTTCTTGAGGAATCATTTCTGCAGAAGTATAGTAACAGTTGTCACTTCCTCTTTGAGAAAAATAAAATTTTGTAATTCTACAGATCACCATCTGAAGGAGAGTGTTATTATCAATTTTGACCTTCTCTTAATAATTCCTAAGGTACCTTTTACAGGCTGTGATCACCAGTGTATCTAAGTTGAAGTTGTTGTCTGATCCTTCACAAGCATTTGCGAAGTTACAGGTCTCAAGCCGCACATTGCTCAACTTCTTTCTGTGTTCCAGGTCATGACATTTTATGTGGCTGATGCTTTAGAGACTTGCTCTTATAGCAGGAGTTTGTCTGCTCATATGCCAATCCATTAAAAGGCAGGAGAGAAAATCAGTCGGTGTGAAACACAGTCAAGACATGCAATCATTCAGAGAATCAACACATCTTAACGAATGCTAAGCTAACTCCACAGACGTTCACCTCATGTTTTTGAGGCTTTAAGTAGTTTTCTCTAACAGATTGGAAATCTAGCAGCATTGCCTCTTGTTTTTGTAACACACAATACCATCAACAACACTCCTTAGCCTAGGTTGCTGCTCTCTTCTGTTTGCTCATTGGATTTTCTATTGAAGTATATCTTGTTTATTGTCCTGAATAAAAAAGGTACACATATATAATGAAAATTATATTGAGTCTGTTAATTTACACAAATTTAAAATGATCTATAAGTCCACTAAAAGTAATCTGATATGTAAACACTTCAGTTTTTCTAATATATTTGTTTGATAGTTTGTAAAACTATATATATGCACAAGTACACATTAATTAATTTTTATGAAATAATACTATAACTTCTGGTCTTAGTTTTCCTTTCTACACTTAATGCAGTTTGAATATTCATGTGTATCTATCTATTGTTTGTAACATTTTGTAGTAGTTTATTGATGAGTGTTCCCAAATTTATATACTTAATTCTTTGGGATTACTTGCAATTTTGGTCACTGTGATAAATGCTACAGTGAATATATTTATGCATAAAAATATGAAACATACATACTTTTTATAAGTATACAGAATATACATAGTTTTATGAAAATAAAAATAATACACAAGTGCATATATATCTTTATGAACTTGCATGACTACTCCAAAATAAATAAAATACATTGTGAATGCTAAATAAAAGCAAGCACATATTTTACACTTTAATAGCATTTTTAGAATGATTGTACCAATTTATATTTCCACACACAAAAAATAAATTCCCTCAATTTCTTCCCATTGTTGATTATTTAGATATATATTGGGTATTCACCAACAGACTGTGCCTAAACCACTGTTTTTCTTTTAGTTTTCTCTCAAAATGTAAAAAAAGCCTTCAGATAGAATATAACTTTTATTTATATGCTCAAGTTCCACAACATCTAAATGTGATGATGCTAAGTATACTACACATTGTCCGGAAGTAAGTGAGTCTTTGTACAGTTATTTCTTGAATACCAAATTACCTTTATCTTCATTTTGCTGCCTTTTAAGAAAGTCTACTTGATGTCCCAACTTATAGATGAATCATCAAATTCCATATTTCACAAAAAAGTAAGTGTGGACATTAAATCTTGCTTCTAACTTCTCTTCTTCCATCTTCTGACACATACAGAAAGAAAAGATTTGAGTAGTGTCATTTCATCAACATCTCTGCTGGACAAAGATGCCTTCACTGATGAAGCAGAAAGCTTTGCCAGCCGGTGCTCCACTGTCTTCTGAAGCTGATCTGAGCAGGAGCCACTGCCATTACATGAATAAGTCATGCATGATCCCTGGGTATATTATCAGCCCCTTGTGGGACATTTTTACCAATGATGAAATGTTATTGTTGTTGGTGTCAGACATTCAGTCTTTATCAGTCTCTCTCATGACAGTTCTCGTTATTCAGAAAGACTTGGGACAACTTCAAGGTGAGAACTTTCAATACAAGGTCAGAGGAACCAAATTTCTTTCCTATCCACTGCTCAACCAGTTCTTTTCTATTTCAGCATGACTCACAGAGCAACACATCTTCCTCCAGAGATGCAGTGGGAGTGATATAACAGAAGATTCATCTGCTAAGATCCCAGAGCCATCAAATTAAAAGAAATATATAACCTCTTAACTTTAGTCTTTCCTGGAGGCCTGATTTATGCCCTCACATACTGACACCTTTCCCAATCAAGAAAATCCTTGGAAGGTAGTGCTGTGCATTAAAGAACTCATGGTCTTTAGAACCAGAAGTATATTTTCTTCTCAGATTTTAATTATGTAGACATTGTGTAATACTGAGGTACAATTTTCATCTTCAAAATGGATCATATGCTGCCTAATCTGAAAAGTATTGTTCTTGTTATTTGAATTATTATAACAGTAGCATAAATTATTGCTTCTTGTTTTCCATCCATTTGTATAATGCCTTGTGTAATATAATGCCTCAACATTTTAAGGCATATTTTGATCCTCAGGTTGTATAATTTTTGGAAAAGGAAAAATGCAAATGTTTTTGCCCATGTATTTTTTGTATGTGCCCATACCTTACTGTCCAATTAGTGTACCTGAGGACCCCACTAAGTAATTGCTATATTTTTTCCATTTCCTTGTTCTGTCAGAATACCTGAGTCTGACTCACAGTTCTTTATGGATTTCTCAACTGCTTTTGTGAGAGGTGCTGCAGGGTTTGGAGGAAGGGTTGGAACACACAGATGCATGCCAGAATGTCAGCTCTGCACATTTAGACTGGCAGATTGGACATGCATTATGTGCAATTATGCAAGTGTTAGAGAGAGGATGACAGCCTCTCACTCTCAGAGGAGCACGGCTGAGCTGTGGTGGAGGATTGAATGGGAGCACATCCCACATTCAAGCAGAGCCTCCATGGAAAAAAAGTCAGTACCCAGGGCGCATTTATTGTTCCTCTCATTGTGGGCTTGTTCTCCCTTATTTTCCTTTCTTAATCATAAAATATAAGCACGCATATTATGATGGAACTTAAGATATACTCTAGGTAACAAGCTTCTGACCAATTAGCATAAAATTCAACATCTGAGAAATATTTTTTGATACTTTATTTACATTTCAAAGGTTTCCCCCTTTCCAGATAACCCCTTTGGAAACACCCTATCCCCCCTCCCCTGCCTCTATGAGGGTATTCACCCACCCACCCACCCACTCTCGGTCTCCCTCCTTGGCATTCTCATACACTGGGGCATCTAACACCCTCCAGCCCAAGGGCCTCTCCTCCCCCTGATGGCTAACAAAACCTTCCTCTGCCACATATGTGGCCAGCACCATGGGTCCCTCCATGTGTATTCTTTGGTTGGTGATCCAGTCTCTGGGAGCACCGGGAGGTCAGGCCAGTTGACACTGTTGCTCCCTCCATGGAGCTGCAAACTCCCTCAGCTCCTTCAGTTCCTTCTCCAACTCAAACTAAGCAAATTTAGCTTATGCAAACATTAGAGAATGCCGATATGTTGACTTGAACTGCACAGCTTATACAATTCTTAAAATTATTTTTTGTTGCTAATAAATCATTCATTCTTTAGTAGTTCCTTGAATTAGTGCAATGAGTCTAAGGCAGCTTGTAATATAAAGATAGCAAAACAAGCCACTCAGTGCACATTTGGTTGAAAGACTAAGGAGGTCTTATATCTATAAAATAAGGAGGAGAAGAACAGTTTGGGTCTTTCACAAGCTTAAGCCTACATAACAGGTAAAAACTCAAAAAGAGTGTGTGTGTGTGTGTGTGTGTGTGTGTGTGTGCATGTGTTTGTGTGTGCATGCTTGTGTGGGGGTGTAGATTTCTATTGCATTGATAAGACACCAAGACCAATAGGAACTTTGAGAGGGAAAGTTTATTTGGCTTTTTTTGTTCCGATCACAGACTGTCCTGAGAGAAGCTAAGGCAGGAAAGCAAGGAGGGCAGGGTCTTGACAGTGGTAATTAGAGAATATACCGTGGAGGAGTGCTGCCTACTGTCTTGCTTGGCCCTTATACCACCCAGAACCACCTGCTGAAGGATGGGCCTACAGCCTTGTGCCTAGGCAATCTGATGGAGGCACTTTATCAATTGATGTTTATTTGTTTGTTTGTTTGGTTTTATGTTTTTGTTTTTTACATTGTTTTGTTTGTTTTGTTTTCCTGAAACATCTGTAGCTTGTATCAAGTCGAAATTAATTTAAGCATCTCTGCCCCTTCTCCCATTTTTCTCTCTCTCTCCCCATCCCAATTACAGTTCCTCCTCCCTCCTTGACTCAGCAACCCCTTCCCCTCTCACCCATCCACTCCTCTTGAAAAAAAAGCAGGTTTCCCATGGATATCAAGGAGCCATAGTATATCAAGTTGCAGTGAGACTAGGCACCTCATTTTCTATTTAGGCTAAATGAGGCAATCCAGTAGCAGGAACGGAAAGGAAATGTAGGAAAGGGTAGCAAATGCAGGCAAGAGAGCCAGACATAGTTGCTCCTCCTACTGTTAGGAGTCCCAAAGTAATACGAAGCTACACACTGTAACATAGGTGCAGAGGCTTAGGTTAGTCCCATGCAGTGTCTCTGGTGGGCTTTTCATCATTTTTTGAGCTCCTATGAGCCCAGGTTATCTGAGTCTGTGGGTTTACTTTGAAGTCCTTGATCCCTCTGGCTCCTGTAATCCTTCCTCTACCTCTTCCTTAGTGAATGACTACTGGGCTAGGTACCAGTCTATGAATATAGCAGAATATCATCAGTAATAATTTCATTGACTTTCTTTCTTTCTTTCTTTCTTTCTTTCTTTCTTTCTTTCTTTCTTTCTTTCTTTC
>JADRCH010000149.1:4589209-4599659 GCA_019843965.1 Rhynchomys soricoides | reverse complement strand
TTCTTTCTTTCTTTCTTTCTTTCTTTCTTTCTTTCTTTCTTTCTTTCCTTATTCTATGTCTCTGGGCCATCCAGCCTCTGGTCCTGGCCCTCCAAGCAGTGTCAGGGAGTCATGGATGAGCTCTCGCTCTCTCTCTCTCTCTCTCTCTCTCTCTCTCTCTCTCTCTCTCTCCCCCCCTCATGGGTCTCTTGCTAGACCAGCCATTGGTTGGCCATTCCCACTATTTCTTCTCCACCTATAACCCAGCAACTCTTGTAGGCAGGACAAATTGTAGGTCAAAGAATTGGGGCTAGGTTGGTAACCCAGTCTCTATGCTGGAACTCTTGCCTTGTCACATGAGATGGCCACTTCAGGTTCATGAATTCTAGAGCAAGACTCAGGAACTTGTGCTTTCCAGATAAGGATTTTGCTCACCGAGTCCTCTTTCATCCCCCCTCTGCCCAGTCTTTAAGAAACCTAATCGGGGGCTGGAAACACAGCCCTGTTGCTAAGAGAGCTTAATGTTCTTGAAGAGGACCCAAGTTTGAGTCCTACCAACTATGTCTGTCAGCTCATGAACATGTGTAACTCTAGTTCTGACAGTCTTTTGGCCACTATGGGGATTGCATCCATATGTTCACACATAGGCATACACAAACACACATCATTATAAGTAAAATAACTCTTTAAAAAGCAGGGCAACGTTTTTTTTTTTTTTTCTTCTACAGAATTAAAAAAAAAAAAAAAATAGCAGCCAGAAACCTGTCCTCATCAGGAAGTGGGCCAAGAATAAAATCAATATTGTAAATTTTATTTATAACAAAACCACATTTATTTCTCACTTTACATGGTCTATCTTCTGTTTACCATTTTTTTGTCTTCTTTCCAAGAAATAAGATATTGACCTGGGAGGGAAAATTACCAAGCTACATGCATGCATTGTGATATGACTTAAATGAGAGCCTTTTCCCACTTCACAAATGAGGAGCCCGAGTGGAAGGAAGTCATGGCACATGTGATTGTGATCAGGAACTTCCAGTGTAATAAAAGAGAAGAGGCTTGCAGTAATTTGTCTTTCAACTAGCTACAATTTCAAAATAAATATCCCAACTTTTTACCCTGAGACAGAGGGAAGAGTTCAGGTAAAGTCACAAATGGTGCAAGCATCTATCTAGTGGTTTTCAGACAGAGTTACATATGTTGAACATAGATCTCTTATAAAGTCCTCTGTGTGTGTGTGTGTGTGTGTGTGTGTGTGTGTGTGTGTGTGTGTTTGAGTGTGTGTAGTCAAAAAGGCAATAATTATATTCTTCTACCTACGTGAACTTCTTCTATTTTAAGCAACTATAACTTAGATAAGTACTGAGACTAATACGAGATACATTTTTGGGCTTTCTCTTATGGTGCATTCTTTCTCATATATTGAGTTGCCCTGTGTATCTCTATGTATATGCCACCATACGCTACATAAATACATCAGGATGCATTATGTGGACATCTATTCTCCTGAGCTATGAATTTTAGGGGGAAAATGGGTTACAAGGTACTTATATCACAGAAGGGTGCTTAAGGTGTTATAGAAATCCAGAAAAACCAAGTGTGGCTTGTTTCTTTCACTTCAGAGGTGACATGGTTGTCCATCAAGGATAGAATGTAATCAAATGACACTAATGGGAGCAGTCCTGGAAGGGAGCTTCTTGGAGTGCCTGTGCCATGCCAAGGGGGTCTAATGGTGGGAGATAGAAATTTGTCATGATTATTGCATACAACGAATATAAGAATGAGTGAACTGAGTCTTACTCTGTAAGGTCTCAGAGGAGAGCCTATTTTAAGGTTGTAATTGAATTCAGGTGTAAATTACTAGACTATATTTTAATTGCAGGCATAAATGGCATCCATATTCATGACCAATAAGTAGAAAGCAAATGAATGATATAGAACAACATTTGCATACTGTAAGTTCTGGCTACAAATAATATCCCTGTTTAAGTAACAAATATTATCACTGGGGACTTTTGAAAAATATCAGGTCTTTACATACAATTAACATAACTTTTTCTTCAGTATATTTTGCTATTATAGTTTTGCTATTAATGGTATTTTCTTCAATGTGAGGAGTCAAACAATTTTCCATACAGGAATTATTAGAAATTCTAATGTGATTCTTAGTGTCTGAAGCTTTTAATAAGTTTTCATGTCTCAAATACATATGTCTAAGAAAATATATAGAAGAATTTTCCCAAAATACTATCATAACTAATTTCTTATATATAATAAATTTTTTCCCAAAATACTTTCATGACTGATTTCTTACATATAAGACTAAATTAACATTAGTAAAGCTATGGCTTTGAAGAGGAATAAATGACATATATAATTAGAGAAAGCTCAAACTTTATCCAGGGCACTCTACCCTTTAATAAAAGAAGACATTATTTAAAAACTTTTCCATACAGTGTTTAATTTCAGTAAAGTTACAGAAGCCAAATGTACATGTTTGCCGAGATGGTAGTTATCAACCACTCAGTACAATGCTGATGGTAGTTAAGGTACCATAGTAATTTCATACAAGTATAGATACCATGTTCTGGCACCCTGATGATGAGTGGGCAGGCATAAGAACTCTAGGTAAGCCTCTTCAGAGAGTATCATTCTAGAAAAGACAGTATACTAGAATACAATCGTTTGATGTGTATCTATTCCATATCAGAAGGGTAGATAGATAGTACAGAAACTCAAAAAGGGATAAGCAGTTAATAAGGGCATAAGAGCTGCTATAGGCACTGAGTTAGGGTTTTGGGTGTCCATAAATATCAAAGAAGCTGACAGGCAGAGGTGGGACATCTGATCGAGTTTTTGCTTTATGGATCAATAAAAGCTTTATGTAGAGGTATACATAGACTATCTTTACCACCTAACAGAGCAATTTACTATGATTTAATGAGACATTAAAAAGAACAATCACATTTGTTAATCATGGTCAATGATGCATTTTGTATTATGTCTAATCTTACATATATATGGCTTATACCATGAATCTATTTTAAAATATATTCATTTATTGAGTATAATAATTACAACTAATACTCCTGTGTTATAGATAGGGAAACTTGGCTACAAGTAATTATATAAAACACAAGTAGCAAAGAAATAACTTTAATTCCAAAAGCCTAGCAATTAGTTTATTTGCTAACGTTCAATAATGTAGGGCAATAAACCAGAACCCATCTATTCAAACATACCTTTCTAATTAATAATATTTTGTATGAGTCAATAATCAAGGTAGTTACAACATTTTTACTACATCTAGCAAGATGGTGATAACCAGAATATTTTGGGGGTATATATATGTTCATACTCTGACTCTGTGTGTGTGTGTGTGTGTGTGTGTGTGTGTGTATGTGTGCACTCACACATGTATGCACATGCATGCAGGGGCCAAGAATAGACCACAGGTATCTTTCTTAGATTGTTGTCCATTTTCATGTTTTTGTTAGTCTCTCATTGAATCTAAAGCTTGTTTACTCAGCCATAGTGACTAACCAATGAATTCCAGGGAACTACCTGTCTCTGTAGCTCCATGCATACTCAGCACAAGGACTGAAGGTGTGGTTTCCCATTGCCAGCATTTTCTGTGGGTGGTGGGGATTAAACTCTGGTCTTCATGTTTGTGTGGCTGGTACTTTAACAAATCAATCATCTCCCCTTCTCTAGATCACTTTTATTGTAATTTCTATTTTGTTGAATAGAATCTAACAATGGACTAAGTATAATGTCGGGATTACGTATTCCTGACATTATATCTGACAATAAAATATCCTCTAACTATCAGGCCTCAGTCACCTAATGGTGTTCCCTTTAACGGAAGCATCACTGAGAAATATTAACAGAATTTACAGTATTAAGTAATGATGAAGAATGTAACATTATTTTCTTCTTGGTAGCATTATCAAGTAAAAGCTTACAACTGAGACAGCAGAGGACACTAGTTATGCCTAATCAATTAATTTGGAAATTACTAGAATGAGTTAATGATAAATTCAGTCATGTTTTATATCTCACAGTAAACAGATTTTTGGTATATACAATTGAATAAACTTACACAATAAACTTAGAATGAAAAATTTTAGATTTTCACGTTGATTTACATATTAACCTATATTGAAATATTTGCTTTAATAGTGACACTGCATACAAGCATATAGAAAAGATGAAACACTTTGCTAAAATGTTAATAATAGCAATAAGTAGGTGTTGATAAAGATATTGCATACACACTTCAAATGGACATGTATCACTAGTGTAAACAGGAAAATAACTTATATAAGGTATCCTATACAAATCAAGCTCCTGTCTACTCAAGAATGTAAAACTTATACAGTCATGCCAATTTAAATATATTCTTAAATGGCTTATTGGACAGGGGAATGCTTTTCTTGTGTTCTGAAAGCAGGCTTTTTAGCCCACTGCATCATAACATGTTCTTTCCTTAAGAGAGTTTCTGACCTGGGTCTTAATCTTACCTGCAGCTCGACACAGAAGGCACAGTAGAGATGACCTTCCTGGGCACTTTTAATTGCTCTATTTCCCTACTCACTACCAACCCATAGGGAAATAAACGGAGCCTGGCTTATGGATAAAAACCATTTCATTGATTAGAGTAAGTTGCTATGTGTCAAGCTGTTTAAAGAGTAGCTACATTGGAGAGAGACCCATTTCAGGATTCTCATGAATCAGGTTGCATCTTACATCCTATAGGTAGCATGTTCTCATTCTCTCCAATTAGAATCCAAGAATGTTAAAATAGTCTGAAGTGTCATTCCTGTTTTCCCTAGGGAATTATAAGCTGACTGAAGGAGACAGAAGCAGAATTCCAAGTTCTCTCTCTCTCTCTCTCTCTCTCTCTCTCTCTCTCTCTCTCTCTCCTGTCGTTGTCTTTCCCACTTAACAAGACCTGTACCTGGGTTTGCCTTTATGCTTGTCTGAAGCTACTGATTATTGCTAGTTAATAAAATCCTCATTAAGTCTCCATTTGTCAAGGATCCACATAACTTTTACTATGTGCAGAAACTGATTTCTATTTTTGGCAGTCTTTCAGTCAGTTATCATAGGGATTCCACAATACAAAAACTCTTCCCATGTAGATAATATGCTCAGGGTTGGCACATGGCAATATAGAGATTCAACCCTAAACCATTCAGCCTTTAGCCATTTTGTTATATTGAAGTAGACATGGAGAAAGGTCCAGTTTATAGAATACAACCTACATGAAGCCTGAGCATATGAATAGTATGTTCTTTTCAGTTTTGTTTCCCAAAACTTCTATACAAGGGAACTATTGAAAATCACACCATGTAACCCTGAGTTAATTGTAATTTTTCTGTGGTATGAGTCTTAGTCTTGCCAATATAGAAAACCAAATTTCTATATTGAGTAATGTCTTAACACTTTCTCCTGACTTTTCAATACCTTCCAAATGAAGACAATATTAAAAACTTGCTCCATGCTATAAAATTTCACTAAGATATTAAATATATTAAAATACATACATTGTGGTACTGGATCTATAATTAGTGTTTGTGGATGACTCCTTTTTAAACAAAATTAAGTATGGGCAATGACACAAAGCTATTATTTAAAAGCTGGGCAATAAGAGATATGCTTCCCTCCCTTAAGAATATCATATACTTACTAATTAGAATGAAGTCCAAGCTAAAGATGCAACTGAAGCCTAATAGGTTTAAATGTGCTGACCAGCCACCTTGAGCACATTTCTTCCTTGTATCTTCTGCATTGTTTATGGGGAGAAACACATTGTTCTATTGACTCTTCTTAAGTCACTGTGACATTGAAATGGCATTTTTACTCTTTATCCAAAGGGGAATTATCTCACCCACCTTCATTTGCACATGTGTCTCTTGAATACCGTCAGAGCCATTTTTGGATAGATCTGTTACACAGAACTAGACAAATATTGTTAAGTCATGGCTAAAGCACAAATAGAGACTATAGTAAAACTCCTCCAACAAATACTCCTGACGCTGAGTAGTGTCCTCAGAGTTTTAAGCAGCTGGTATTCATAGATTGATTAACACTACTCATGTCGGTGTTCATTCATGCTGATGAGGACATTTTCTCACTTGATTATTTTTATTTCACTTCCTTCTTAGATTGTTGATTTGTTTCTCAAAAAAAATTTTTTTTGCACATCAATGGCATTGAGATATTGAGGGAAAATATCTTCAAATGATTGATAATGAATGCTTTTTGATGTCACACAGTCAAGTTAGTGAAGAATATAACGTCTGTGCCTTTGGCTCTTAGGAATTTACAGGAGAATAAGGTGTGAGTCACATTAGATTCAGTGGAAATTGGCTTGCTTCTTCCAGAGTGTTCCTGTAAATTTTGTAGAATAAGGGGTTCTTATTCATTTCTGGCTGTGAAAGATACTGTACTGATAGATTCCCATGATCAATTTGCCAAGTTCCGGCTTTTGAGTGATTTCTAACACTATGATATGGAAAGGAAGAAAGCCAAGGAGGAGAATTTTTGAAGAAAGCTTATGGAAATAGGTGGGAATCCTCCTGCTGAGCCATCCCAGAACTAGAGTTTTGAATAATGCATGTTCTATAAATCTAAGTGTCCCACGATGCCACATTTTAGAACAGGGAGAGAAAATAATAGCTACTGTCCACACTTATCACCGATAATAAATTGCAGGGCTCATGTGTGTGGCGGCGATTAATGCAAAATGCAACCCAAAACACATAACTAAATAAATAGATAGTTTGACTTTCTTGGGGGTTATCTCTCTTCCTCTTTGCTTTTCTCTCTATTCTCTCTCCTTTCTAAATAGAAAATACTATTTTAAAAAATTGCTCCAAAAACTACCTACTCTATTTTCTTTGAGACACACATGTAGGCTCTATCTTCAGAGGCAAGGACAGGTGAGTAAGAGTATATATTTATGCATGTGTGTATTCAGATGTGCCTGTGTATGAATGAGGCAGAAAAACAGACAGATGGCAGAGATGTAAACAGAAGCAGAGACAGAAAGATGCAGAATGATTGGCAGAGAGATGTAATCATAAAATTTACTTGAACCAGTCAATGTAAACTGAAGGTAGCAGGCAGCATAGTCACTGCATATCTATGGGAATCAATCATGGAATGCAAGTGGCTTTTTAAAGAATGAATTTTTCAGAACAACTAATCGTCATCAGTTAAGAGTATGCAAACATTTCTATGAAAAACAATACCCTAAACTCTCATAACTTAGAAACTAAAATTTACATAAAATATAAATACTGATCATGCATCTAGAGTATAAAAACCTGCCTGAAGTTAGGAGATTAATTGCTATTGACCATAACCATTTGCAGCTTTTTCTGGAAACTCTTACTGCAGTGACATCCCAGATGGAGTTAGTAGTTATTCACTAGCTTCTGATTGCAGTCTATTTACTCACTAGTTCAGGCTTTGGCTGGCCTGATATTCTCTCTAACCCTATATCAGTTATTTGCTTTTTGTTGTTGTAAAAGGGAGAGTCAGGCTAGGGAATCTTAAGAAAATTCTCCAAAGACATTCAAGTGCATGTAGCAGAGCTAAGATTTAAATTTCTGTTCTTCCAAACACAAAAGCCTGTGCACTTGCCTCTTGTCAGATAAAACACAGAGGCCAAATTCAATCTTAATCCCAGACAAAGGAACATATCAATAAAATGACTCCCGATGACATACTACTATACCTACAAATTAGTGCATCGATCAACCCTCTTCATAGAAGCTTCTTCTTGCAGGTGACAGTAATTAATATAGAGATCCACAACAACCAGACGAGGAGAAGGAGAGAGAGAGGAAGAGGGAGAGAGGGGGGTGAGGGAAAGAGAGAGAGAGAGAGAGTCACTTGGGAGCACTGAGCCTTAAATGGATGTTTTTATCAAAACCCTCTTCTCAAGGTTCAGAGATCTATGTAGAAGAGGAGAAGAGGGGTTGAATAGATGTTAAGATCCATGGTGGTGAATGACATAGGAAATAGTGGTTTCCAGATTATACACATATAGACTCAAAGAGACTTTGCCATCATGAAGAAGACCTTTACAAGCTCAAACCAGACAAAAATCTCAATTTAGGGATGTAGATACAAATAGACACACTTGAAACAAAACCTCACACCTAACAAAGAATACATTTGCTATTGATACCTACTGGGGAAGTAAAATCAATTTATTTTTTACACATGAGCGTCACTGGGAATATCAATAGTACTACAGGACAGAACATATACTCAGGAGTAGTTGCCCAAGACAAAATAGAGTACATGATATTTGGAGTTTTTATGTTATTTTCTTTTGTTTTAGTGTGTTTGTTTGTTTGTTTTTTGTCTTACTGGCGTTTGTTTCTTGTTTTGTATGATTTAAATTTTTCCCTGGGTTTTGTTTTTGAGAGAAAGAACATAGACTTTGGTGCAGATGATTAGCAGGTGTAGAGGAAATAAAAACATATTATCAAAATGTATTGTATAAAAAAGTGTAATATAAGATGAATAACAAAAATTTTAGTTTAAGTCAGTATAATCCCTAAGTGTATTCTAAATACTTATCCTTTTACCCACAGATGAGTATGGATCTCACCCTTCATAAGAGTTGTTTTGTATTGCAGCTGGAGATCATTATGGAGAGCTACAACTTGTCAAAATGCAGAGAACAGATGATCATGGCATGCCAAGCCCAAATTGATACATCTGCAACACAATCCCTGCACCTAAGCTTCAGAGATGTCACCAAAGAGGGTCAGAATGATTGTTAGAGCCAGAGAACCAGAAAGTTTGCTGTGAAGTTGTGCTTTCTACTCCAGATAGGGAGCTAGTCCCATGAAATCTCAATAATACAGCTGTCTGTACAATACCTGAACAATTCCGATAACAGTTGACATTCTGCCATAGGTGAAAAAAATCTCCATCTAGATGCAGTATTATGGATAATTAATACTATTGTGAGAAAAAGAATTAGTTTTATTCAGAGATGAGCTCTTTGGTTATCAAATACCAAACAGCCCTAGAAACAAACAAACAAAAACCACTGACCAGGTTCAGCACATTGTATTTACATACTAAATTATTCCTTTGTATGCAATATAATAACAAATAAATAAGAGGTAGGCCTGAATTTTGGAGAGTACATTAGTAGCATGGGAAGGGTAAAAGGAACAAAATGAAGAGGAGAATATTTTAAATTGTATTTTAAGAAAACACATTTTTTAAAATTAAAAAATCCTAAGTTGTACTTACAACTAAAAGCATTATTATCTAGCTGTGATACAAAGTTACCAAGGCACCCTTACTTTTTGCTTGTTAAATCTTTCAGCCTTTGCCATGTGCTACTGAATCTGGCTAATTATCCTTGAGAAGAAAAAGGTACAACAAAAGTGGAAGATCGCTCTCACAGAGGAGAAGAAGGTGTAGTAAAGCAGAATCCCAGCTCATGTGAACATGTTCCTGCAAGGTGCATGGTGCTGTAGGCAAGGTTTTCAGTTTGTCTTAGTAAGATAATATTGGGTAGCTCAATCAAGAAAAAGGAGGTTGTGGGATATATTGATGCAAATGAAGGAAAAGATATCCTGAATCTTAAACCAGATACTCACTGGAGGCAACTGGATCACCTCTAAGTTCCAAGATTTTTTGACCCATTCTCTGTTATGTACATAAGGAATCAAAGTAGAAGTGTAAATATTCTCATCCAGATATAAGGATCTATTCATGGTCTACCTTCATGAAAGTATTCTTCCAGAACTGTATGTCCAATGTCACTGGTACTAGGGATTTGAGTGCAGCATTTTGCTACACTGATCCCACTGTAATACTCCCACCAAATCTCCTAGAACATCTCCATTGATTAGCTGAGTGTGGCCTATGGATTCTCCTTTGAATTCAACCAGTCATAACCTACTATCTAGAGTCTCACTCTTCTCCCCTTCTGACAGGTTGTTTTCTGCTAGGGAACTGGGAAGGTGATATACACGAATGTGTTACTGACCAACACATGGCTTAACCCTTCATAATATTTTCAGCCAGAAAATAAGTAACTCCAGGAAGATAGGCAAGAGATACTTATTACCTCAGGTAGAAATCTTCTTATTCTCTCTATATCAAATTAGTAAACATCTTGCTAATTTCTTATTTAGAAACATATATTAAGAAAACTACTTCTGGATTATTCTCAAGTTTGTTGAATAGAAGTAGTCAAATCTATTACACATATAGTTTAATACATGCAGGAGGCATTAATGAAAATAGTTACTAGGATATTAATGCCTGTGTGTTAGCCAGGCTTCTCTAGAGAAACAAAACAGAGAGAGGGAGAGAGAGAGAGAGAGAGAGAAGAGGAGAGGAGAGGAGAGGAGAGGAGAGGAGAGGAGAGGAGAGGAGAAGAGAAGAGAAGAGAAGAGAAGAGAAGAGAAGAGAAGAGAAGAGA
>JADRCH010000149.1:4564808-4582432 GCA_019843965.1 Rhynchomys soricoides | reverse complement strand
TCCTCCTCCTCCTCCTCCTCCTCCTCCTCCTCCTCCTCCTCCTCCTCCTCTTCTTCTTCTTCTTCTTCTTCTTCTTCTTCTTCTTCTTCTTCCTAAAAGCAGCAAACAGCCCAAGGGTTCTTGTATTCCTTAAAGTTAACTGCACTGTCTGGATGACATAGAAACTTTTGTTCCTAACATTTCTCTTTTGGTAATGCTCTCTACACCATTTTCAATGGTCTAGAATAGTTAAGAGACAGAACTGAAACCATTTTATTCTCCAACACTGCACTTTCTCAAATCAAGGATACGAATATTAGGTGTAGATTTGTCAAATACAAATAGTCCGTAGAGGACTATCCAGGCAAGGGACTTCTATGGATAATTAGTAAAAAAAAGAAAAAAAGAAAGCCAGGAAATCCAGTTTAGGTAAGATTATCTGAGACCTTAAATGTCAAAGTAAAATAATCTAGTAAAAGAAAGGATATTCTGAAGTTATTTGTGAGAAGATGGATTATCACAAAAACAGTATTTTGAAAATGTCATTTAATTGTGGAGAAGCAAGTTAATTTAAGGATTCTGAAAAATAAGTAGGCAGGGTAACTGAGAGCTATTAGGGCAAGTGTAGTAATTCAGATTACTGTTTTGTGTTTTTTTGTTTTTGTTTTTGTTTTTGTTTTTTTTTCGAGACAGGGTTTCTCTAAAGCACCTGCTCTAGAGAGAAACAAAAAGGATGGTAGATGGACAGTAGGCAGTGAGTGGATTAGATCCAGTGGTGGAACAAGGAGAAGCACATCACTTAAATCTCAATGATGAATAAGAAAGGACTTGATGGTGTTTAATGTGGGATACACTAGGAGAAAATTTATCACAAGTATCTAAAGATATACAATTACTTAAAAGACTATAAAAAATTAGAGGTATGAAAAAGTCTTTTTTTTTTTTTTCTGAAATGTAAAAACTCAGAAGTGCCTAGAAGAAAAGTCATGGTATAAGCACATTCAGGTGAAATTTCATACAACCAGCCAGCCAGCCAGCCAGCCAGCCAGCCAGTCAGCCAACCAACCACTACTCATACAAAAATCAATTGCCCATACTATTAAGGTATGTGGTGAAAATGACTTCAGTATCCTACAGTTGTACTTAGAATGATCTCAACATTACCCAACAATAGATTGGTAGTCACTTTTCTACCTGTTTCAAAACATTTCAGAGATCTTTAGAAAATATTTACCTCTCTAAAAGAATGAAAAAGACCTCCAATAGCAAGAGAGGGTACAGATCATTTGTCCTTATTCTTTGACAATTAGCTTTATAGCTGTATACAGTCTCTGTACTTAAGTCACCTCCAGCTTTGATGGGAATGAAAAGAACTGTTGTGTAGGGAGAACTGATACCAAACTATTTATAAAAATGAAAGCAAACATTAAGAAAAAGATCCGAGAGTCTGAGGAAATCCCCAACCCTTTTTTTTTTTTTTTTTTTGGAACATTATTCTCTGCTTTCCTGTAATACACATTTATTTATAAATTATTCTGTGTTTTATGTGCTCAGAGACAGGCTGGGTCCAGAAGAGAGCTTGCCTACCAAATTTAAAATCCCAAAATGCCTTTTTCAAAGGATTTTCCAGAACCTCTTGTCTAAGGAAGAGCTGCTATCTAACTCTGCAACAGAGAGGGAAGAGAGCCAGAGAAGAGCCCAAGAGTAAAAACATGGGTGTCACTAAAAATACCTAGTAGGGTAAATCCACTTCCAAAAGATGTCACCATTGTTTGTCTCATGATGGAAGAGTGCACCCAGAGAGAGCAGCTGCAAACTCAGTTGTGGGAAGTTCATGTATGTAGAGAAAAATCAACTGGGAACTCCAGACAACTATCTCAGTTGCCCCAGATGTTTACTCCTGGATACTGCCAACACCTGATTAGATGGGGTTACTTGATTTTCTTTTTACTTAGAAGCCTCATACAAAGAGACATCCTAATCTTCTGAAATTCTCAACTTGGACCTCAAGCTGACTGCCTCAACAGACCTCCCCTTAGTCTATTTCTATTGGATTCTTGAGCATGCAAATTGATAATGGTTTGCTATTTATCATCTATCTATCTATCTATTCACACTTTCACCTACCCACATACCCACATATCTATCATCTGTCTGTCTGTCTGTCTGTCTTGGCAATCCATACACTAGAGATTGCAGTTTTAATCAATTTCTTACTAAAGATGACTTCATTGAGCTACATTGCCTGGGAAAGGATGAACCATGGGATGAAAGAAAGAGAACCCTGGGATAGGAGTTTGTTTCCCTTTACCATAAAAGATAGAATTATTTAAATGAATACATTACAGATCCTGCAGCAGAATCAGTTACTTTTTTACCCTCGCACAGTAGACATGCTCATTTAAATAATTTGAATTGAGTTCGTTAATTCAAATATCATTTATGGTTTGAGTCAAACCACAAACACCAAGATTTATTTTCCTTTTTGTTATTTGAATTTAAACTAACAAAACGTAAAATCTGCATGTATCAAAGGTGTCCAATTTTTAAATTAATATACTTTTTGAGTATTTGAAGAATATTTGTATTCTTTTATATTTTGTAAATATGCTTATAATTTTAGAAATGAGCACAGCAGTGTATATCCAACTGAGCATCTGCTCGATGTGCCTGTCAAATTAAGCTGCTAAATTTGTTTCTTTAGCATCTTCCTTTACCTTTCTCTTCTGTTTTGCCAGACACCATTTAGCTAATGTGAAAACTTTACACCTTGTTTCAAAATACCCAATTTCAAACTTGGTGTTGGTGCTGATGAAACTATTTATTAGCCCAATTGTGGAAATTTAAATCACATGTTATACTGCTTATTTGTTTATAAAAATGGATAGAGAGTTAGAGTGCACTACTGAGATTCTCAGGGGTTCTAGAAGGTTCCATGAGAAATATTTTAATTCTGGTAAGAATTAGGCATAGCAAGTAAGCAAACCATTTGTTTCTCCCATTTAAATTCATGACTGAAGTATTTCCAAACTTTAAAGTAAATATATGTAATCAACCCCAACTAAATGGACACTGTGAGATTATTTATATATTGTGGTTTATCATGTCTATACAATTTCAAACTAAGTTTGAATTAATATTCATGAATATTATGAAATAAGTAGAAGAAAGTATTCAAATTCAAATTGTTGTTTTCCTGGATATGTGTTTTCCTGGATAAGTAGTTTAACTAAGTTAGACACAAATAGAATATGTTCTTCCATAACCCTGTCTATCATGAATATAATCTGCCTTTACAGTGGCCTTTAGCATGGAGTATCTTAGAAAGATTAATTTCAGCTCAAAGGTAGCTGATAGCTATAAACAACATTTCTGAGCATTTAAGACCCTCCCTCAGATATCACATAATCTTGAAAACCAACCCTTAATAAGTTCCTGGGGGAAAATTTATATTTTACATTCAGGCAATAAAAACTGTCTGTGTGGAACGTTACTGGCATAGCATCAATTTTAACAATAATAAAAAAAAACAAACAAAAAACAGAAAAGGAAAAATTGATATGAATCCCATTGAACAATCTTAATAGACTATCATGTGCTAACTGATACTTTATATAAAAAGACAGGTGAAGAATATTGGTGTTTATTTTCTTTTAGAGGATCTGTAAATGCTCTGGATTATGTCTACATGGACACTGTATTAGGTAAAAATTAAAAGCTATTAATTCATTAATACATTATAATTTTCATCCAAGAACAAAATATGATCTAATTCTTTTCTAATAAATAAAGGAAAAGGTAAATACAAATTGATATTCATTTACTAAAACATTCTTTCTTTTGTCCCTCTCTTCTTTTATGTATTATTAGAAGTTTCCCTTTTGTCTCCTGCCAAGTCAAAAGGCTCCTCAGAGTCTGTGCCAGGTAATGATTAATTGATTTACTTTACAAACCAGAGCAGGTAGAGCAGGGAAATACTGTGAGAGGTTCCAGCTATTTCTTCCGTGTGGAAAACCGATGCAATAAAGACAGGGTTGGGCTTGTGTGCAGAAAAAGGTCAGCGATAAGTATCAAAAGAAATGTATCCACAATCAGGTTTCAATTTGAGAGAATTTCAACCTTCAGATGCATTCTCATCTTTCTCTGTGTGGGTAGAAAATCCCTTTAGCTTTTATGGTATTCCTTACGCCTAGTTAGCGGAGACTTGGACAATCCCATTCTAACTTTGCTCAGAGAATCATCTCTCAGTGTTTGCTTATGTGACACATTATGATGACGTTGCTAGATTTAATTTGTTCTGACTTTCTGAAAATGGAGGAAACATTTGCTACAGAGGGGCACTATTAAGCCACCTGCAAATAACAATCTAATGTAACAAGCAAAAGTGTTTGTAGTAAATGTGAACTGTTGTACTATTCCTTTTGGTGGATGAAGATCCTGAAAGGTAAGAACTGTTTCAGGCAACCTTGTCTCCTCCACCATGATATGCTTGGAATTCCAATTCTTGGTTAAAAATAACCATTAAACTATGACATATGTACCATGATTGAGAGATGAATCAATGCTTAGAGCACAGGCTGCTCTTCAGAGAACTCATGGTTGATTCACAGCACACAGATGGTGGCTCACAGTGAATTCCAGGTTTGCTTTTAAAGCATCCAACACCTTATGCTTTCCTTTTTGAACACCAGACATGCATATATGTACAGACATATATGAAGGGAAAACATCCACTCAAATAAAGAAGCTCGTTTTTTAATGACAGATATAAAGATGTTAGATTTTTTGTTAAAGGTTGCTCTGCCCTTCAGCGTTTTTATGCTAAAATTATTGATGAAATTATGATGCCACAATACACACAGATATACACATGCACATACACACAGACACACACATATATACACACATCAACACACACACATACATACACCTGTATGTGTGTATACACACACACATACACATATACACACAGAGACATACACATACACACATATTATTAAAAGTTAACTGTTCAAATCTATTGTACTAATATTGAAATTCTTTGGATTTTGAGAGTGCACTTTTGTTTCTTTATCTGGATTTTATGACCCACCATAGTGTAAGAGAGGCATGCAAAAAAATCATAAATGTATGATCTCTTAAATTTCAGTATTTCAGTTGTATTGCCAACTTTAAGAGGAATGTTTTATAAACTATCTTGAAATAAATTTCAAACATGTAACAATTTAGAGAGCAGTTGCATGTCCATGTTCAAGGAGACTATATTTATCATGAGTATTCACCAGCAATGGGAAGAGTGTCTTTGCTTGGGTGTGATCATTTCATTTCAAATGTCTATGTGATAAAAGCTTGGAGCCTTATCTAATATTTACTATGCAAATCCAAAATACTGTTCAGTTAATTTTGTTTGTAAATATATGTTCTTATAAATTTCATTGAAATGATAATTTATTATTATTTTACTTCAATCTTAGCTTAGTATAAAAAAATCACTTTTATGTTATCAAGAATCTGCTGTCTTCAAAGAATAAAATATATATAATTATAATTTGATATGCAATAAAAATTAAACTATTTCTATATATGTTAATATAAAGTAATGCCTTGCCAGTAGCGGTACTTTTTATATATTTTCACAAGGTCTATAAGTTTAGTCTTCAGGAATTTTGCTGAATTAAACTGTTAATATTATCACCATATTACCATACTGCTTCCATTAATGAACATGGAATTATCCTGCTGCAATAGTGTTAATGATCATATATTGCAGTTAGTTATTTTAAAAATATATGAATATGGGTATCTAAGTTTCATAGCTCATAACACAGATATAGCGTTTTTCCCATGTAAAGATATGTGTGATGAGACAGATTAATTATCTATCTAAATCCTGAAAATAAATGGCTTTATTGCATATGGAACCCTGCCTGTCTGCCTCAGGTTTTCACATGCCTGCTAATGATCATACACTCTTTCCTTCATTTCTATGACTCTCTGTGACTTCTGCTTTTAATCATTTGGTTTCTATGAGCAAGAACAGTTGAAAGATTTTTCTAGTGTAGGTCATTCCAGTCCTTTTCATGAGTAGTAGACATTACAAATGAGCTCCACAGTTCTCATATGGCATATGTCTCAGATTAAGTTTTCAATTTTTCTAAGTTTTATAACATTTTTTATTTACCAGTTCTATATATCTAATCTCTGTACCTATTTTTTTTCATTCCCTACTTAATAACACTGGCAAGCTGTTATAAATGACTTGAAAATTGATAAGCCAAAAAAGAATCAAAATTTAAAGAAAAAAACTGGAGTGTTGAAGCATATAAAATATATAGTTGAGAATTTGGGATAGAGAAATTTATCCATAAAGTAACTAGGTCAAAAGAAGACAGCCAAGTCAACAAATAAATTAGAGCTGAGGTAGTAAATCAACAGCGGGAACATGAGCATGTTATGAAGCAGCTCCAGATCTGATTTATTTGGGAGAAGGTGGAGCTAGTGGGGAAAGAACAAAGGTTTAGAAAATGGCATTCAGGTTGAGTTTGGAAACTGGGTAGATTGGGAGAAGTAGCGATGGTTATGGTAGGAGGAAGGTATTCTTTACTAAGGGCAAATACATCATGCCTGTTCCAAATACTCAGGGCAAAAGTGCAAACTGTAATTTCCCAAGGATAACTCTTAAAGAGCTCCTTTCTGTAAAGCCACCATCCTGAGACTTACAGTGTCTCCTTCTAGGTAACCTTCTTGTCAAGAGCTCAGAATACGGCGGTGGCAATTTTGATACTATTTACATCTCCTCCATGTTTTATATGTGTTCTGAAGATTGTACTTGACTATAATATTTGTTTTCATTTTACTTATGTTTGGATCTTCTTACATACAAAGAAGTAGTGGCTAATAGTATTTTATTGAAAAACAACCAATGAAGCACAGATAATACACCATACACAACATTGCAGCTCTTTCACAGAATAAACACCAACATTATAGTGTTATTCTAACTATGGACAACTAATCTCAAGATGAAAGCTACCCTATTGGACAACCATGCTGACAAACAAGAAAAAGAACAAATATATTTTGGAAACAATGAGAATTAATACTCAATAGGTTTTTGTTTCTATGATAAACATTTTGTATATTAACTCACTAATTTTCCTAAAATTCTTATAGATTTATGTATCTTATTATTTTATGTGCATGCGTGGTTTGCTTACATATATGAATATATGTATGTATGCATATGTATATGTATGTATAACATTCACATGAATAGTATTTACATAGGCAATGGAACCCTTGGAATTGAAATTATAGTTGTGAGCTAACATGTGGTTGCTGGAAATTGAACCAAGGTCTTCTGGAAGAATGATAACAACTCTGAACGACTTAGACAATACTCCACCCCCTTGTTTAATTGTCAGAACACCGTTTTGAGATGAGTATTACACAATTTCCTTATTAAAAGTTTGTGCTATGAATAACATAACTTAGCCAACCTGTGCTGAAGGGAGTAGACTTCTGATCTAGACTTGAACAGTATGGCTGGCAAACACATGCTACTCACAGCTGTTGTCATTGGATTCTTCACTGAACAGAAGCAGGTCTTTATTCCTTTATGGGTTTTCAGCAAATTATTACTTCATACTTATTATTCTTTTAACTCAGCTTTTCAGTTGTTTATTCTTGAGACAAAATGAAGTAATAAAGTTTCACAACTATTATATAGCATTTACACCATATGTGGTATGAGTAATTTGTAAATAATCCACAGCATACAGTCCATAATCATATGTAAATTTTATAGCAGAAAATTGAATTGCTGGGGCACTAGAATTAATTGCTATGGATATTGAAGAAATTTTGTATGAATGTATTACATATGTTCCTACCTACATAAACTATACTGTGTATAATATTGTTGAATTAGACATAATTACATATAATGAATAAAAACCCACAAAATCTCATTAATTTGTATGTGAATAGGAATAAAAAGACACATAGAGAAAATTTCTTGAGAAGAAATATCAGGTAAGAGAACTACCAATGAGAGCTGTCTTCTGGCAATGTTGATATATAAAAGACAATGAGGCCACAGTAGGATACTCAGACAGATATGTGACAACACTCAGGCACACTTGCAGAAAGTAGAGTGGTTTGATCCACTCATGAGAAAATGAAACCTATGCAGTGGCTAGGTGTCAAGAGGACATTCTGGCAAGTGCTCCAATGCAAAGTAAGAAATAAGCCTGCAGCACGAGAGGTGCTAGATAAAAAACTTAGCAAGAATCAGACCTGTCAAGATGACTCTGAGAGAGATGATATGGGCAGTTAGTGAAGGCCTCCAATACTGGGCTTGGAGCTAAAACATGAGCCCTTGGACTTTTGGAAATTGTGTAGGTAGTTTGGAGTAGACAGGAAGGAAAAGATTCTCTGAAAATACATGAAGATGGATTGGAGCATGGGAAAGATTGAGGGTGGGTTTATTACTAAAAAGGACTGACATCCTGACAAAGACAGAAGAGCTGAGACATCAGAATAGGGCTTAAGGACTGACAGAACAACCAACAGACAGACACACACACACACATATACACATACACATAGCACAGAGGAGGAAAGGAAGAGAGAGAGAGAGAGAGAGAGAGAGAGAGAGAATAAATGAATACAATTTTGTCATTGAAATAAGTTATAGAACAAATCTCAAAGGAGCAAAGGAAAATATCGCCATTAGAAAAGGAAATGGGGTAAATATATGTGAAGAAAAATATCTACCTCAATCCTCCTCCCCCACTCCCCCTGCTCCACCTATTTTTTTTATCTGTGGGTCTCTACATCTATCTCCACCAGCTACTAGATGAAGCCTCTCTCAAGACAGTTATGCTAGTCCATCTTTTGCCAGCATATCAAAGCATTATTATTAAATTCAGGGGTTGACTCTTTCTCATAGAGAGGGTCACAAGAGCCAAAATGACTCTGAGATTCCATCTTTCACCAATCAAAATGACTAAGGTTAAAAACTCAAGTGACAGCATATACTGGCAAGGATGTGGAGCAAGGGGAACACTCCCCCATTGCTGGTGGGTATGCAAACTTTTATGACTACTGTGCAAATTAATCAATTTCACAAGTATTTCACAGATTTAAAAATCAACCATTCTCAGAAAGCTGGGAACAATTCTGCCTCAAGACCCTATACTACTCCAGGGCATATACCCAAAAGATTCTCCACCATCTCACAAGAATACTTGCTCAACTATGTTCATAGCAATTTCATTTGTAATAGCCAAAAACTGAAAACAACCTATATATCCCTCAACAGAAGGATAGATAAAGAAAATATGGTATATTTGTATAATAGAATACTACTCAGCTATTAAAAACAAGGACATCAAGAGTTTTGCAGGCAAATGGATGGAACTAGAAAAGATCATCCTGAGTGAGAAAACCCAGACTGAGAAAGGCACACATAGTACATATTAACTTATATAAGTGGATATTAGTCATAAAGTACAGGATAGTGATGCTACAATCCACAGACCCAAAGATGCCAAGTACAAGGAGGTTCCAAAAGAGTATGTTTGAATCTCACTCAGAAGGGGAAATAAAATAGACATTGGAAGTAGATGGAGGGAGGGAGCTAAGTGGGAGAGGGGAGGGAACAGAGGTAAGGATCAAGGATGGGGAAAGGGAAAGGCTTGGAGAGAGAACAGAAATCAGTGGGATCTCTGATGGAGGAAGGTTTCTTTCAGCTTGTAATTGTCATCTTTATGGAGGCTTAATGTTTGTTGCACATTCACAGTGTATTGGGTACTGGAAAAAAATCTTTTGTTTATTGCTGGCAGCATAGTAGGATGCATGTTGTGTTGGTAGAACCAGCAAATGTTAATAAATAATTGGACATTATGGGATAAAATTGCATTTTTAACTACACACACTTACTTCCATAATGGCAGCAATAGGAACATATTTTCCATAAGTATTTCAGAGATTTAAAAATATATGCATACGTTGCCTGCTCTTAGTAATTTCACAAATATGTCTAATGCTCATTCACAGTTCCTGCTGATGTTAACTACAGGCTGACAAAGGCACAGGTGGGTGTGATCATGCTGTGTATAAATTGTATCATTTATAGAAAGCCTGCATGTTGAGGGCTCTGTGGCGTTAGATGTAAAACAGGGTCTACTCTGTACTATCCATCTCTTCACCCTGCATCTGGAAGAAATGGAAAATGATGGCTTCCCAATCTGCACATTAGTGAACACAAACTCAGCCACACAGTGACATCTTTCTCCTTAAAAATAATGATGCAGGTTGTCTCCATTGCTTAAGGAAGCCAGAACTCACAATGAAAGGTGTCAAAAAGCACTGTATTATCCCACTTTGCCTGGAGCTGCCTTGACAGCACCTTTCTTGCCGTAAGAATGGATTACAACACAGGGTGGTAATCAGTGAACAACTTAGAAAAATCATGTTCTTAAAAAAGAGGCTGTGAATATGCAACATCATAAATAGAGTTTACCACTTCACCTACCAAGGGAGCAATTAATTTCCTGTTGTCCTTTACTAACCAGGAACAGCTTGGCCCCACACTATAGGTTAGCAAAGGGCTGCAGGGAGCTAATTGGTCCTTTAGTAGAAACAATGATGTCTATTTTACAAAGCCCACTAAGCAACAATGAGTTGAACTCTGAGGATCTCTGCTGAAGGCTCCATAGCAATTTGTAGAGGCAGAACAATATCCGGGGAAGTGAGAGACAAGCAGATGGAGTATGTGCGTGAAACACATGAGAGGAAATGGATGATGCTTCAGACAGGCGGCAGAAGGAAGAAGCAAGAGTCAAGGGCAGAATGGGAGACACACCAAACTAGATCTGGCATTCAGTTAAATAAATTCTACTGAGTCCATTGAGTGGAATTACTCTAAAGTGTTCATCCAAAGTGCACAATTATCCCACGAGATGATCCCTAGGCAAGAAGTAGAGAGGTTTACACAAGGTCCCACGATGACAGGTGTTTTATTCTTCTTCTAGGTTTTCCATCTGCTTACATCACATCTCAGCAGACACTCACTAACTAACACTAAGATACTAGTAGGAAGCAGAATCCAAAGGAAACACTATCCAACATTGACATTACGACACGAGTAAACAAGAGTTGTGAGTGCAAGAAAAGCCACATGGGACAAGGGCCACAATCTGAACTTTGTATCTCCTTTCCCTTTTTGCTCTGGATTGTTCCTGTAGGAGACCAATTGATTCTCTTGCTCTTGGATTGATAAGATGGCTGATTCCACACTGGCATCTTTCAATTTGAGTGTTTAAATGTATTATGGGGGAGGTGTGTATGTGCACATGGTTGCAAATTTGTGCTTGTGTGTGTAGCTTTTATGAGTAGAGTCTATAAGACAACTTCAGGTGTTATTTCTCAGGACCTGTCCATCTTATTTTAAGACTGGGTTTCTCACTGGCCTTGACCATGCCATGGAGGATATTCTAGCTTGTCAGAGAGCCCTGGGGATCTGTTTGTCCCTGTCACATCAATGCTAAGAGTAGAAACTATCATGCCCTGACATTTTGTAGGGTGCTGTGTATTGAATTCAGGTCCCTATGCTTGCATGCCAAGCACTTGATTAATTGATCCATCTTTTCAGCTGTTTTTTTTTTTTCTTTTTGCACTTGCCTGGTTACCATGTTGTTTATTCATTGATAACTTGCCATATGCCACTTCTTGTGATGAAAGTCAAAACTATATGATCTCTTTAAATAATCAGAAACATCCTAAGAGGAATGGTGGTACAACTGAACTCTGTTGTTACCAGTTGGTTCAGTGAACTTAGGTTAAATATTCAAGTGTATTTGAAAGGGAAGCCACAGTCTTCGTATTCAATAGACATAACAGTTAAGTTTTCTCTTCTTCACTTACTGTCTCTTTTTACTTTTCTGAAATAAATACTTGAAAATCTTTGAAGCAATATTCCATTAGAAAAGTATGTATTATATACATGCCCTTTTGTGTATTCATTTCCGTAAAATGAATATGTACAATGAAACCATAAAAGTAAAACACAGAGAAAAGACAGTGCAGAAAGAAGTACCTTGAGAGTGGCCTTTCTCAGCAGACAGTTGATGAAAGTGAGCAAGGAATAGATTGTCCGCTTGTCTGCAAGGAAACACCAGGTTCAAAGATTCTCAGGGCTTTGCTTCACCCAATTTCAGCTAGATCCATTTTCTGCAGGATTTTCACTACCTTGATGAAGGAGCTATTTTCACTCTCCAAGGAAGTTCTCTCTGCTTGTCAATGCACAGGTTCTGTCAGCATTAATGCCCAGATGGGGGAACCCCATGGACTGTTATACACATGAATTGAACATTGACATCCTCTCTCTAGATTCTACTTTTTCTCCCAGACTTTTAATTAATTTTCTCTTTCCACAAGTGCCTGTAGGTGGGAGGTCACACCTCTAGATCTAAGCTTGGCATGCATTAGGCACATTACAGAGTGCTTGATAAATGGGTTCTCTATGATACTTCATTCCACTTATGAGCTCTGTTGTTCTGTCCATCTGAGGGGTTAGAGAAACAGATCGATACAAGACTCTAACAGTGAGAATCCAGATTCTCCCAAAGCCACATATATAGATTGGTTGGTCAATTAGTCATGTACTGCAACACCATAGGCATACCTCAAAATAATAAAACATTAAAATGTTCCCTTTGCCAATTGAAACAAAACAGTTTTCTGGTGAACTCTGACTAGATAAAGGTATCTGTCAGATCATGGCAAGTCACTATGTAGAAAGGTATTCTTTCTACAGAGAACCATTTATAAATTGGATGACCAACTCATTTTAATGACTTTCTCCTTTAGGTGTGTTCCTGGGAGACATGAGTTCTCAGAACACCAGCCACAGAGGGGAACAGTTCCTGACTGTGATAACCCAGAGGGAGGCACAGCAGATAACCTCCAAAGTGGCCCAAGTACATCCATTAGCAAAAAGTTATCTCTGCACAGAATTCTGAAAGGTGCAAACCATTTCATACTATTCATATTTTATAGGTTTTAGAGAGGGCTTTTTGTAGTAATCCTCTTTAAATGAATGATTTACCAGTGTAGTCGCTGACCCATGACATCACCCATTTTGTTTTTTTTTTTTTTTTTTTGTGAGTCAGTGGAAACTTCAAATCATGTAAGTGGTCCCCAGGGAACAGCTCCAAATTTGCTCCAGTGAAGAAATCTTAGTAAATCCCATGAAGTCACATGCTAGCAGTTTCTGGAATTTGCTTCCTGGGTGTTCTTCTGTGGACACAGGCATTTGAATGCTTTATGGTTGAGAGATTTGCCTGGGGACATGCAGTCCCTTTGAGTGGCAGATGTCCTTGTAAATGGTATCCACCTCACTAAGGTTATATTTTCTGTTTTCAACTTAATAGCCAAGACCAATTTTAAGGAAAATTGAGTTGAGAGAAATATTCTAGGACTGGAGTTTTCTGTGTCAAATACTGTATCCTGGGGCCAATTTATACAGCTGAGAGAGAATGGGCGTGGGGTGCAATGACTGGCAAACCCTAGGGAATGAAAGGGTTTTTAGAGTCCCACAATCTTCTTTATATACTTTATCTAGCTTTTGGAGACCCTTAAGTGGAAGCTACCCCCTACTCAAAAATAAGGCACTCATGATGAGTGCAGAAAACACTATGTTTCTTTGAAAAAAAAAAATTAAAATCCCTTCTCTTTCAACTTGGGGTCCTAGCTTTTTGATATTCGCACTTGAAAGTTTTCCAATACCTTTGAAGCGAGAGACATGATTTTCGGGCTGCTTAGAGTACATGGCTCAGTAGACATCAGTATTTGTAGGACGGGTTATTTATTTTTTATTTATTTATTGTTTATTTTATTTTTTTGGCCCTGTACTTTCAGTTACAGGAAGAGCTCCTATGTTTTGGCTTAGTACTGTGTCAGTGAAACACTGCTCCAATCATCCTCTTGACCCCACTTTGAGACTGCCTAGAATGCTACTCAGCATGTAAGGTTTCTTTCGTGTTGTGTGTAACACATAGGACACAGAAGGGCCATTGGAATGCTCTATTATTAAAATAACTATTTCTTCACATTTATTCAAAAGAATAGGTTCTGTTCATTCAAGGCCCTATGTAAACCATGGCAAGGAACTGTCATTTGATCCTCAATGAAGTGAAACATCCCCTTTTCTTCCATTATAGATATGTCAGCTCTATCTGTTATAGAAATTCATTTACACATACAAGAAACATACTTTAAGTAGGTATAGTGCTCCTCATTCAGAGCCCACACTCTTGTGAGCAAAGCATCCCTGACAGCCCTCAAGGGAAATGCTTAAAGCTATATTAAATTGTCTGTAAGAGATTATAAGGAAGGATCTGTAATTAACTCCCCAAAAAGTGGGCATGTGAAGACTGTGAGATTCAGCAGAGCATTTCAGTAGAAGAATTGTATTGGAAACTTCAGGAGTCTGAATTTTGATCTTACATGCTAAATGAACTCAGTGTGATTAGAACATCGAACAGAGCTGGAAACAGCTTGACTCGCAGAAATAACTCTCCCATGGGAAGTTTATAGAACACACCAACCGAAGCAGTTTTCCCTGTAGGCCAGATCACATTATCTGATACAAAACCATTTTAATTGACATATAAAGAATATCCTAGGCAATCTGCCTTAAAATGAGAGTGTATCCACCTAAAGAGAAATATACTAGCCTGCCAGGACCACTAACAGAATGAGCACAGAAAACCCTTTACTTGTCTTTACCTAGGGATTCAAAAAGAAAAGGTATAATGGAATCCAGTTTGAAATATCTGGAATGGGAGGTAGGGCCACAAGCAAGCCAGGAAACAGCAGATCCATGAGGAGACAGGACAAGAATGTCAGACATGAAAAAAATGAATGTCTTATTCAAACTTTCATAGTACCATCCAAATTATCATCTGGCTTCACACGTATTGTTAAATAGGTACTTGCACTATGACTGAAAGGAACAGGTGAAAATATTATGTGTTTTTACCACATAGACTAGACATACTTTAAAACAATATATGATTTAGGATGCCATTGTCTGCCACTCCTCCCTTCCCCATCATCACCAGCATCTCAACAATAGTACAGAGAAAAGAAGTTGTTAATGCACTGGCCGGTGACATTTCCCCTGGGGAAATAAGCCATAATAGAAATAAATCACCTCTAGTCACTTCCATGTAAGAAAAATGTGCCAACGGTGTGATGGCTGCAAAGCTTTTGATCTAAGTGTTAAACAGTGGTGGTTAAGAAGCATAAAGTGAGATTTTTCCTTCTCTCGCTCTCCTAAGTATTGACTTCAGATTACTCGGTTAGGAGGTAGAGTGTGTGCCGTGCATTATGCATGGAGGGAAAATACTGACAGTCAGTGCACTTAACTAAGTCTACATACACCATGCTCTAAGGGTGAAACCAGAAGGGATCTGTGATCAGCTCTCCCATGGAGCTGTTAAAACGCCAATATGGACAATTCTCTGACTCCTGGAAGAGCTGCACATCATGCTCACTAGGCCAAGCCAATTTTTTTTTTTTTAAATGCAGCAATTAATACCTCTCAAGGGGCAAGTTACAAAGAAACTTGATCTAGAAAGGAGTTTGACCCCCAAATTCCTCAGGGTCCTGTTCCACTTTGCCCTTGGCTTTTTGGTTAAAAGCCAAGGCAGACCAGTACTCCTTGTCTTCTTCCCCTCCTAAGAAGACAGCTGTGCTATTTCTTTAGGCTTGGCTTTATAGTCACATCTCAGGACTATCACTTTTCAGGAGCTGTTTATGGATGAAGTTTAGTAGCACATGTACTCTACTAACAACGAACTACTTGGAAGCAGAGACGTAATGCTGTGAGATTCAATGCTGAGTCTCTAACCAGAGCATACTTGTGTAAAAGGAGCTCTTTCTTTCAACAGAATAGACAGATTCTCTGCATAGCATCAAACCAGTCTTGCTTGCCTTGGAGCTGGAGACAGTTGCAGCATAGCACACAAATTACAAACCCTAAACCAGGTGCATTGAAATGTTTTTTTCCAGCAGTACTGGCCGCTCTCAGTTGTTCTACTGCAAGGGTTTTGTTTCCTGCTTCATATACAGCCTTGATTACTCCTGCTGGGTATATTCCTGGCAAGTGTTGCCACTGAACAGGGCTTGGAGTCACTATTAAACATGTTCCATTAGTTATCTTAGAGCAGAGTGCTAATGGAAGGAGAAATGGCAGTGGATATGACTTACAGTGATTACATCATTTAGGGAGCCCTCAGCATCACTTTCTATGCCATGGTCAAGCTGTGGTATGCCATTTTAGCTCTGCTTTAAAAATCACACAGTGATATCTGGTGCTTGGAATAAATTTTGCTTTTGAGAGTATTCTCCGGATTCTAAGTGAGTGCCTAGGTTTAAAAAAATACATAATGACATTAAAAGTCCAAAGATGCATTAGGATCAATTGTAGCTGGGCACAGCTTCTCAAGGTATTGCTAGCATTCTCTCTCTCTCTCTCTCTCTCTCTCTCTCTCTCTCTCTCTCTCTCATGTATGTTGTGAATATAGAGAAATGTATACTGTTGATTCCCTTGAAAAATATTTTCTCTCTGAACTTGGAGATAGGTTGACAGTCAATGAATTCTAATGACCCTTCTGCCTCTGCCCCCCAAGGTAGGTACCCCAGGGTTACAGGTGTATTTCTGCAGCCACACTGGTTTTTTACTTGTGTTCCAAGGATTTGAACTCAGCCCTCATGTGTACATAGCAAGGACTCTTACATGCTGACCTATTTCTCTATGAGATTTTACACATGACACTGTCAGCCAGGTGTCTAGAAGGATACTAACCAGAATTTCTTCAAACTTCAATACCAGGCATAATTCCAGTCACATCAATGCACTCCACCCAGACAACCAGACATTGATTTAGTGTGGCTGATTAAAATGAAAAATACAGAATCTGTTTTTAAATTTAAATATCTTTAGCTTCTGGAAAATTTTTCTTATATGAAAGATAAGTTTCTAGGAGATAATTCAATCTCCATAGAAATAGACATCTACCCTTTTAAAGACAGGCATGCCCGTGCATGTTTATGGTCATTATCAAGAACTCAAAAAGTGCACGTGTCACGGTCCCACTTCTTTGCAGTCCTAAAGCTCAAGCTGTTAGTGAAATTTTTACCATTTGCCCCTCTGTCAAACAAGACCTATGAGGAAGGGAACTAAAGAAATATATTCTAGCCCTTCGATAATTTAAACAGTTTTTACTGTTCTAAAGGTCTTCCAATAAACTACCGTAACCCAGAATGCCCTATACTGCCTATGACCTCTCTTCCTAAAAATCATGTTCTGTATCATGCAGCTAGGACAGAATTACTATTCTGCCTGCACTTTATATTGACCTCATAGATGCCATTGCATACTTCAATAGATAGACAAAAAATGTCCAAATCACAAGAAAATGCAGTGAGAAATGAAAACCATGACTCTATTTTCATCATCAAATCATGAGAAAGTCTTTAAGAATACCAGCTAGCATATCTCTCTCTACACCAGTGAATCTTAACTGTTGGGAGCCGCCTGAGCACCCACATCCGCCATTACAAGATGGCGC